>JANJEY010000004.1:44983294-44999905 GCA_024703695.1 Erythroxylum cataractarum | reverse complement strand
TGCCAATTTTGCCCCTCATGAAATCTTGCCACCTTAATACTATAATTCAATTAACCCATGTCATAAAACCTTACTCACATTAGCATGCTAATTAACTCCACAAAAATACTTGATTAAGACCTCAAAATTTATTTAAGTCATTGCCTAACTTCTTCCAAAAATCAAGACCTATTTTGATCAAGTAATTGAAGGAATTTGATAACACTTTCTCTATAAAACTGTTCCTCATTTTCTCAATTTTCTAACGACATCAAAATCATTCAAATTGGTTCCATAATCTAAAAATTACACGTCAAACATTTCCAATCTGTTCTTATACTAAAACAACATTCTGTGCTCAACTTCCATATGAAAATTGATATTCTTAGAGACTAAATTTAAACTCGATTTCATCAAACAATTTGTATCCCTATCTCTCTAGTTTATTCCAAATCAAATGTCATCTCATTTGGATAACTAGAGAAAAAGTTATGGTTAAAACATCGAGGCATAATCAATGAACATGTTTCAACTTATAACTTCCAATATTTCACATTCAACCCATCTTGTCCTAACTACCTTTTCTACTTCATTTCAAACTCACAAATTCTTCTTTTTTTTACACATGAATAATTGCCAATAATTTCTCATTTCATATTTCTAACTTCCAAGAAAAGTTCGGGGTCCAACAATATATTCATTATAAAATTGGAAACATTATTCTTACAATCAGTAAACTTATTATGCCCTGTTTTCACATTTAACTGAAATAATATTGACTCCTTATGGCCCATAAAAACTTTTTTTAATGATTGTAATTATTATAATGGGAATTATTACCTCCATGATCATACTATTCTCCCAAAAAGTTAAGTTGCTCCATGTTGTTTTCTAATAAGAAAGAACCAACTGATACATGGATTTCTTGTCCATATATTTCACATCCGTGCTAAATTTCCTTGAGTGGGCTAAAAAAATATGACTTTCATACTGTTCAGTTATTCCTTAAGGATCTTGTGTTCATGCACTTGTAATCTTAAAATAAAAAATTTCAAATTCCTTAAATCAAAAGAATTCAAATTGGATAAGATGCTAAAATTGCAATCCCCAAAAATGATGCCAGCAACTTGTTGCTAGTTTTATATAAAAAAAACTTTCATACTACAAGTATACACATTGTAACTTATAAAATAAAAGATATCATTTCCATGATTATTGAATATAGTCACTAACAATTTGAATCAGACTTTATCTAAAGTAAAAAAAAAATATTAAATTGATTGATAATTAAAGTAAACTAACGAACTTGATAACTAACCAAATAAAAGATAACAATAAAATTGAAGCTACTTAATGATGGAAACTTAGGGATTATTCTATCCTTATTTTATCTTCCCTTTGCCTTATTAATTAAGTATGTTTGATCCTAGATATTCAAAGGTTTTGATTACCCTTTTTTGAGATCTAATCAAGTAATCTCAATTGAAATAGATGAAAGCTGAATTTTAATATGTCAAACTCTTAAAACTACTCCCAATTACTTAATTGGATTTGAAGCAATCCTAAGAATAATTAACTCATTATTAGGAATTCTTTGCAATTGCTTATTAACTTGATACTTGTTTCTATTAATTTACTCTCATTGTGCAACCTAACACAAATAAATTGATTAAGTCCCTGGATTCAAATCAAATATGAGCACAAAAAATATCAAACGATAGTAGTATATTTAATCCAACAAGTAAAAGTTATACAAAAAAATCAAGAATAGACCCTAAAAGATTTAGCAATTCACAATCACGTTCAAAATAAAACTATTCATATTTAGCATACTAGGCATGAAATAGAAAAAAAGAGAAGAGAATGAAATTAGCTTGAAGCCTCAATCCAAAAAATCTAAAAAACTAGAGTTGATCTTGATGTTTCCACCTTGTATCTTTTATTTGTGAAGTACAACCCTTCTTTTTGGTGTTTTCTTTCTTCTTTCGGTGTCTGATGACTCTAAAGTCTTCCTCTTTTGTTGTAGCCTTCATAATATCCTTTTATAGCAAAAACTAGGTTTTTTACAATTTACATGGTCACCTACACTGTAGTGTAAGTGATAGTGTATCTCCAAAAACCTATCAATCATGCCTTTACATACAAAAGCTTACACAGCACATACACGACTATTTAAGTCAACATCCACGAGCATGTATCTTCACGCGAGGATAAACTGCATCTTTGAAGCTCCATACGTTTATAGTGACTTACATGGTCATTATACACAGATGTGTAAGTCCAAAGTTGCTTTAACTCTTCTATTTGTGCCACGATTTAACCCAATTTCTTCTCTTTTTAGTTTGAAGTTAATTATCAACTAAAAACACACTTGAATTAGAATAAGTACCACAAATATCAAAAGATTCTCAAATAATAAGAAAAACATATTAAATATAGGTATATAGGTATATATATAGATATAGATAGACAATAGTTGATTATACTATATAATATAATATAATATAATATAATATAATATAAATAATATAATATAATATAATACAATCAACTAATTGTCTATCAAGCTTCTTTCAACTTCAGATTTTAAAGCCAATAATTTTCAATTAAATTCACTAATGATGAACCAAGGATCATTTACTACTTTCTTTTATTGTGCCAAATCATTCTACAAAGTAGCTCTTTGGAAAATAAAATTGAATGTATACATAAAATTGAATTTATACACAACATTGGATGTATATGTAAAAGTGGACTAGGCCTTTCCTATACGTTCAATTTTAACTAAAAGATGAACACATTAGTCAATGCATTGGTAATTTAATGCCAAAAATTTATCTGGATTATATGCTATGACAACCCTCCTTTTTTGTCCATACTATGGCGAGCAATGAGTTTCCAATAAGTCTCAAACAACCCTAAAATTAGGCATTTCTAACTAGTAAACTCATATATCTTTTTTTATCATATACAGGTCTATCTAGTACTTACAACATAGGCCTAAAAATAAGACTTAAACCTTCACATTAAATTAAATATTACATAAGTCATCTTCTAAAAAATTTTATATCATATTTATACTTCATGTCAAATCTAGCTAATTTAGTAAATATGAATTTTTGTTATCTTGCTCTCTTACATGAACAATAATGATAATGGCAAGAGACATTGCAGTATATAAATATAAACCTTCAGTTATGACCGAAGTGGACAATAGCGAGGGCTTGTTATAGGTAGGTCCTAGTTGCTTAAAGGCTTAATTTTCTTTAGTTGCTCAAAGGCTTAATCATATTATTCTTCTATTGGAAATATTTAGGCTTTCTCAAAATCTAGAAGAAAGGAAAATAATGATTCACATCCTTAGATTAGAAAATTGATAAACTAGTGATTCTCTCAGTTATACATTATATATATTTTATAGACTTGGGATTTGTCAATTTGAAAATTACTTCAATCTTCTGTGAGTTGACCTCAATGCTCCTTTGTGTCATTCTAAACCTTAAAACTCTTCCTATTAATACTCTAAAAATTATTTATCAAGATTTAATCTTAGGTTATACTTTCTCAAAGTGTTAAAGAAATCCCCATATCTGTAGTATGGTCTCCTTTCACCTCTAGTGTTATTTATTACATCATAAATATAAGCCATCAATTACCAAATGTAGCATCCACAATATGATCAAACCTAAGTAATAGGTAGCTATTCTTTAGGAATGCTTTGATAAAATCTGTAAAATTGGTTCATATCCTTCATTTCCTATTTATCTTCTTAATAAAAATTACATTTAAAATCTAATAAAAATATGTCACTTCTCTAATAAAGTAGGTTTGTTGTAGCCTTTGTATCTCTTCCTCTGTTGCTTATTGCTTTTCCTCAATGAAAATCATTTTTCTTCTTTATAAGACTATTGCTAGGATCAATTTTTATCTTGTGGGTGATGTTCGAGGGATTAATCCTCAACATGTTGAAGGTCCTACCTAAAAATGTGATCTTATTTAGTTAAAAAATGCCCCAACCTTATCACTTTTCAAGGCTATTACGCTTCCCACTTAAAAATGTTGTAAGCTTACACAACCTTCTATTGTGATTCTCTCCACTTCCTCTTTAGATTCCTCTTATTGTTATTTATTATGATATTAATAATCTATGACCTAAATGTTTATGAGACACGAGGTTTTTTTTCATCCCTAAGCAAAGTTATATAACACTAACTTATCATATCGATACTCCTCTTACCTACTTCTACCTTATATTATGTTTCAAATGTTATGGTTAATCGATAACGGAATATCATAACTCGAAGGAGTAATAACATGGGTCTTCATAAAGTGATATTGAATATTGTAGGTCTTTTCACTACGTGAGAATTAGTAATTTTTATGGCATACCTTTGGTATGCTTCCACCTTCAAAAGGATTTTCATCTTGTTTTTTCTCACTAAACTCAAATAAAGGAGTATGAGCCACTATCAATTGGGAGCTTTTTCAACTTAGAAGTTTAATATGGTTGTAAAAATTACCATGGTGCTATCATTTTAATTATATAACATTATTTGGTTGATGTTAAAGGGAATCTTCTCAGTTTTTCTTTATTGACTTGTTCATTATGCTAACTTCATTAAGGTGGCCTATAAGGGACTTTTTAATTTATGGCATGCTCATCTTGTCATTAGCCTTGGAGGACTATCATGTTTATAACCTTATCCTTGGAGGACTTGAGGGTGACTTGAGGGTGAGTATCTATATTGCCTCATGTGCTTTTTTCTAACAATTTTATGAAATAATTAACCTAATTGTCTCTTCTTAAACAAATCACTCAAGCATTTTATTGCCCAAAGTTTTGGTGATTCAAATATATCTATCCATATTCTCTTGTCTAATTCCTTGAAATATAAGTTTGGGTGGGGCTAAAGGGATCCTTTTTCTTTTTGTCCAAATATAGTACTTTATCATTTTTCTTAGCAATGCATTTAGCTAAGGCAGATCTATATCCCCATTATAAAGTTTGTGCTCTTATCTGCTATCACTCCCTCTTCTTATTGGTTTTGCAACATCAATGCTCCCTCATCCATCTTCCTTCAATTAGCTCTAGTTGACAACTCAGATGGTACAAACATGTTTAGAGGTATCAAAATTTTATAGTCAATCTTTTAGGATAAGCAGCATTACAATCCCTTCAAGGTTGTCTTATTAAATCCCTTGTATATTGATTTATAGGAGCAGTATAATCCCTTCAAGGTTGTCTTATTGAATCCCTTGTATATTGGTTTATAGGTTGTTTTCTGTAGGTATGGAAATCATTACTTCGTAACAATTTGGTTAGGATCCATATTTACTACTACCGTTATGCAAAAATCATCACTATAAGCTAATAATTGGTATAAGTGGCCTATAATGATGTCCTTATAACTATCGAATCCTTTGCACCTAGCTCTTTATACCCTTGCATTACTAAGAAATAGTTGGATGGCAAGACCTTTCTTTTGCTTCTTGTAGTCTTTATTGTCAATATCCTGTTATCTCTTTGGATTAAATATTGTTCGCAGTTAATTAAACTTTTTTTCAGACTTTTCAAACTTTAGAGTTTCATCCAACAAAATAATCTTGATTCCTAAATCAATACAGGTATGAAGAGATAAAATGTTTAGAGTTAGAGAGATGCATTATTCCATTTCTAGATCCATCTAAAAAAAATTATATGACTTAGGATGAACAGTTGAGGTCGTTCCTTATTTTAGGGAAAAGCAGGGGATAAATAGTAAAGTGAAAGTATGTTTTAATACTTGCTACATGTGCTTTACTAAGCAAGTTGGTTCCTTGTTAAATTAAAATGGAGCATAATATCAATATTGGTTAGATTGTTTTCCCATTATGTCAATTCAGTTATGTATGATCACGACAACTATATACGGTTTCTCACTGGGCTCAGTTGCCATCTTTAAAAAAGCTGATATGTATCAACAAATATTCGCTTATGTTTGATAAATGTTTAATGATATAATATAAATAATAAGAGAACTACCAATTCTTGCAACCCAATGGTAATTTATTGGATTATTTATGTAGAGAAGAAATAAAGTTAAAGTGCTTCTTAAGCTTATACAGCACAAACTTGTACATATGGAGCAGGAGGAACTCTTTTTAAAGTTGGTGAAACATAAATTATGTAAGTGGATGCATTAACTATAACGCTGGACTCACTAATGGAGGCACAGATATATCGATGAGTATTGTGCTGATAACATTACATAAACTTGTTTAGGACATTCTTAACCACATAATCGGAAATAATTTGATTCGTTCTCTGGGTAGGATGGAAAGAATCCCAGAAGACATACTTGTCTGCATTTGTGCAGGTAAATGGGCTGTCCCGGTTGCATGCATAACCCATCTCAAACATCCCCGTCGCACAACATGCCATGCCAGCAACCTGAAATCCTGCCACCCACGAAAACAAACGTTTTTAGCATACAAGTGTTAGATTATCCAAATTTTACATTATCTATCCTGTGTCTTTTAACTTTTTATAGAAAAAAAATCCTTTTTATGCAGCCAATATTATGTCTAATCTTCTTGTCTAGTAAAATTCATTGAAGCATGTAACCCAAAAGAACAAAAGAAAAAAAAATCATTGAAGTGAGCCAGCCAGCCTTGTTTCAATTAATGTTGTTAACCCTAATATACTTACTTTCTGGTGGGGATCATTAAAAATTGTACGTTGTTTTGTTGAAAAGTCTAAAGTGTCAGACACACCTTAAGCCGTGAAAGTCATTAAAACACCTCCCATATGGATATAGATATTTTTTCTTCGTTAGTTACTCACCATACTGTGACGGCCTGTTTATGATATGCATGAGAATATCATAAGGATTTGAGAAAACTAGCTTTATCCCAGGAAGCTCCGAGCTAAGCTTCCCAACCACAGAACTTAGCCTTCCATTGAACTCCACAGCGACGACGTTGTAGCTCTCCACGCAATTTCGACCAATCATCATGTTTCGATTTCTCTCCAATGGCATACAGCCCATTGGAGGGAGACCACCGAGGGATATTTTGCGAGCACCAAGACCGTAAATTTCCTTGACGAAATTTTCGGCAATTCCTGCAAGAAAGTCTTGATACTGACTGATGGTGTATTGGGAAGATCGACCTGGAAAAGCGTAGTAGTTCTCGAGGAAATCGTTTGTTCCTATGCTTATCATGTGAAGAGCTTCAGTTATAACTTGGTTTGCTTGGGTTTCTCCAAGATAGGATCTCAATCTGTTCCTGTAGTCCTTGTAGTACTCGACTTCCTTCCACAGAGGAATCACAGCCTGCAAGGGACAAACAACTGGTGGCATGAGACTGACAAATTGTCCTTTCAGAGATATCCAACTGCGCATGTAAGCCATGATGGATGCAGCACTTCCTGATCTTAGTACAACAACAGCCACTGGATCCTACTACTACAACATTAACAACAACCAGCAAAAATCCCAATAATAATTCTTGGATCTTAGTAAAATTTTTAACTTTATTGGAAAGGGAAAGGTGAATAGTTGAGGCTTGTCGAAGTTATGGCTATACATGCTTTGTTAGTCTTGGGGAAAACAACTGTTTGCCCCTGAATATGTTAAGTACCGGAGTAAAGTATCATGACATTCGTTATATTTTGCTTCAAATAGTGTACCGATATTTATGTATCGGAAAATTAAAAACAAACATAACAAATAATGAACTCTTTTTGGTTACTATGTGGCTTTATCCCTTTGCATTAGATTTTTATATACGATGATGTACACTGTCACTATCTTCTGTTCTCTTAAATAAAGAATACGGGGTAGGCTGTAACCACACACAAACATTCCAATCATCAGTAGAAGTACAGTTTTAATAAAAGGATAAACAATCCTTGTGCATATGTGTATGCATATATGTGTGTGTGTGTGTCGACTTACAAAGAGATGAAATAATTTTCCAAAAAAGAAAAAAGATTGGGCTCGATAATGGGGGACTTACAAGCACATCAGAGGTGGCATTGTCATAGCCGGTACCAGCAGAAGCAAAAGTAACTCCAACAGCGAAATCCGAGATGTTATAAGCAGGATCCAAGTAAGCGGGTATAGTTGGCTTCAGCCCCAAAGCCTCTGAGATGAAATCTGATGCTATTCGGCCATTGGAGAACCTTCCCGTTGCCCTCCCTCCAGCGAAGTCTCGGCCATATGGTTGAAAGTTACTCCTAGCAACAGTTGGTATGTAATTGTTGTTACCAGCATCTACAGAGGAGTCTCCGAAAACGATGATCGCAGGAATTTTGGCATGAGCATTTCTCGTAGATAGTATCAGAACTTGGACAAACAATATTACTAACCATGAAGTAGTAGAGCGCAATTTTGCCATTTAGTTCTCTCGTGTTTGTTTGCTGCTTGTGTCCGTGTTCAGTGCCACCTTAATGTTTCAACATATAAATAGACGACGGCTAGTATTAAACGGGAAGTTCGATTTTGGAATAAATCGGCAGAGGAAGACCGTTGGTAGCTTTAATTGCGACGACAGATGGAGAGTACACTTTAAAACGAATTGCCATATGGGCCACCGGGTTGAATTGCATGGTTAGAACTAGGCTTATAGAAGATTTTTTTAATGGAGTCACAAATTAGTATCCAAGTCTATTCAAGTTTATTTCATTAATAATACATACTATCAGATTTTTTCAGGTCCTATTTTACTACGAGATTTTAAATTAGGTGTGATGTTGATGATGAAAAGAGTGGTTGTCGGATCTAATTTCATAACCTAGTCAACTACTTCATAATGTAATGAACAAGTAAAGGACTATTAATACAAACTCTCCATAAATAATTTTTTTTTAGTTCGTTGAATTGCATGGTTAGAACTGGGCTTATAGAAGTTTTTTTTTTTTATGGAGTCACAAATTAGTATCCAAGTCTATTCAAGTTTATTTGATTCATAATGCGTACTATCAGACCTTTTTAGGTCCCGTTTTACTTCGAGATTTCAAATTAGGTGTGATATTGACGATGAAACGAGTGGTTGTCGGATCTAATTTCGTAACCTAGTCAACTACTTCATACTGTAATGAACAAGTAAAGGACTACTAATACAAACCCTCCACAAACAAAATTTTTTCGGTTGAAATAAATCAAACTATATTATGTTTTTGTCATGTATTCTAAATATTTTTTTTATACTTAATCTAGTGCAGAAATTCTATAGTCCTCCTAACAGGGGTTAATATATTTATGTAACAAAATTTTAGTAAGAAAACAATCAAAGAAGTTATTTAATAAAATTTATTAATTTGAATTAAAATTGTTATTAAAAATATTTTTTTTGAAAATTTAAATAATTTTATTGACTAAATCTTAGTTTTAGAACTGATACGATGGGATAAAACATAGCTTTAAGTCTTCACCTGAAACAGGAGCACAATAGAGCCAAACAAAATAAAATTACAAATTACAATAGACTAGTTTTCATTTAAATGCTTACAAGTTCATATGTTCTGTGAGTAATTAGAATTTCCTTAATTTACATATGGTCTTGTTGAGAGCTTATGCTTATTGATAGAGACAAGACTTTGCAACATGGAGTTCTTTTCTTTCCATATGGTGAAGATATAACAATTCATTGTTGTCTTAAATAAGTGTCCATTTTGTCTCGTGCTCTTACCAGTGTCACTAGCCTATCTAATTATGTTCATCCAATCCCTTTTCTCCATAAAAACTTATTTAATAGATGTTAAAATCTAGCTAAAACAGGCTTTGAGTGTGAGCATTGAAAGAGCAAATGAGCAATGGATTCAGAGTAGGACTTTTAAAAGAGGTGTATTAGATCCTAACTTTCAATGTACCTATAATCAGTTTTTAGTTTTTGTTTAGTAACTAACCAACAAATAAGAGAAGCCTTTAAAATTATTGTTTTGGCCTATATTAGATCATACATAATACTTTTTATGATTGATTCCTGAATATCTTGCATAAGAAAGAGTTAGAAGATTTTTATGAGGAACTCTCCATCATATCATCCTATCTTCCTCTAGGGAGTTAGGGTTATAAAAGGGGAAATTATTAATGATGCAATTTGAACCCTGAATTGGCATTCCTAACTACTTCTTCAAACAACAGCTTTCACCATTGCATTATGTACAATACTTAAGTGCAGATGGTTTAGATTCCCCTTTTTGTATGATGGACATATGTTTGACCAATTGTTAAACTAGAACTAGGTGTTGTTTCCATTTCCAATTTGACATTTAATAAAGTAAATCTCTCATCTTAAACAATTGAATCAAACTCCATAATTGATCCCTGGAAATTTTTACTTGCAAAAACTGATATACTAAAGATAATATGCATGCATCAATTTTGTCCGCAAAGCTTCATTATCATTAAGCAATCTCTAGGTTCTTTCAATTATTGGAATTGATTATTGTACCTTTAGAGAAATTAATCAAAGTCACCCTTTCTATCTGGGTAAATAAAATCTCCTTATTTTACCTTTTCTCCTTCATAATCCTCACCTTTACTAACCATAAAAAGTTCTTTACATATGTTATGATTTCCTTTATTATATTTATTCAAAGGAATATGTGGGCACACCAATGAACACATATATTCCTTATGATTGATGAGATAAGATGCAATGTACCTTCTTTGGAGATATTTTTTTTTCCTGTTATGAATTGGTCTTAATCTTAAAAGGATTCATAACAAAATGCATTATGAGAACCCTAGCTTCTTTGTTGATATAGGAACTTTAAGCTATTTAAAATGGGCATTATGGGATGTCAAACTAGTAATAAAACAAAGATTATAAAAGTTTCTGACATCAGTAAAGATGTAAAGTTTGCTCTTTTGTGTATTAACTTTCAACCTAGATATGTTAGAGATTAACTTCAGAAACTCACTAAAACAAAAAGGGAATGTGAGTCAAATCCTCAATATATTATAGATCATTAGCAAAAGCCAAATGATTTATAATCATCTCCTTATATATATGATGATAAATAAATTTATTATCCATTTCAATGTTTTGTATAATTATCCTCGTGATAGCTTTGTCTAATTCCTTTAGCCGCTAAAATTATCTTAGGAGGAGCTTCATTAACCAAAGCAGTAAATTCAACAGTTAAAACAAAACCAAATTCCATTCAATGAATAAGGAGGGGAACCTAAAAACCTGTAAGCATTTGTTAATGTAATCCCATTTAAGGGTATCAAATGCTTCAAAGATGTAAATCTTCATTGAACAACTCTTGATTGATAATCTTTTATCATAATCTTTGAAAAGTTCATACACCTTGAGGATATTGTCCGCAATTAGTTTTCGAGAGATGAATGCCACTTAAGTATGATTTATGATGGACTTGAAAAAATCCTTCAATTTTATTGCCATAATCTTTAAAATTACTTTATATATTGTGTACAATGGGAAAAAAGGAGAAAATTATTTATAGAATATGGATTAGTAGTTTTAAATATCAAGCAAATACGTGTTATATTAAGTTCCTTCATATTTCTACTTACATAAAATTATGGCACTGTTTCCACCTATAGTTTCCCAACAATAGGCTAAATAGATTGGAAGAAATGGGCATTAAATCCATTTGGACTAAGAGACTTGTTAGGTTTCAATCTAAATAATGCACCTTTTACCTCCTCTTTAATTAAAAGACTTATGAGTTTCAAATTCATTTATCATCCCATATTGTTTTAAATGACAATTCATGGCTTTACTTTTGAGTATCTTGAGTTATGACATTTCACCAATAGATTCTTGTAATTGCTCAATACAATCTCTTCTATTTTCCCTTTGTCTCTACATATATTGTCTTTACATATATTGCCCCTACCATCATCAAGAGATACGATTTTATCTTTATTCCTCTTAGAAAAGAAAACATTATGGAAAATTTTAGTTATAGACCCCTTCTCTGCGTCATTCTATCTTTGCCCTCTACCATAACATGGAGCTGTGTCCTAATAAAGCAACTTAATAATCACTCAAAATTTTAGTCTCCAATTCCCTAAGCTATTGATTGTGATGGTCCCCTTATACCTCTTAAAATGAAGTTTTATGAGTGATTCTTGGGCTTTTGAAGCATTAATGTTATGTCATAACAGTTCCTCTTCTGGACTTCCTTTATACATTGTCCAACTCTCTAAAAATTCCTCACTAACTAGAAAGCCTTGTAGCCCTTGATTTTTTTCCTTACCCATCTTTGACTACTTCTTCAAATCCACTCAACCTCGAGTAAAAAACCTAAAGGGAGCTTTGCTGTTTAGGTTAGGATTTAACTTTTTTATTTCCACCATTAAATAATCTGAACATAGTGAAGATCCCAAGCAAGCATAGGAACTAGGGAATTTCCTTAACCAATCTCCATTTATAAAAGCCATGTTAAGCTTTTTCTAGATAAACCAGTCCTCCTACAACTTATTTTTTCAAATGTAAAGTTCACTTACAAATCCTAAATCTAGAACTCCAATCTAATCGACCATTTGTCCCAGATCATTGTTGACACCCTTTTCATTCACCTTTATACCTTCTACTTTATGAGAGTTCAATATACAGTTCATAGCTCCTACGATGATTCTATTTAATGTTCCATATACACCTCTTAAATTTGCTCATAACTTTAATTTATGACAACCAAATTTGGATGCATATACAATTGAAATCATAAAAGGTTTTGATAGCCATTCAACATTACAGGTGAAATGAACAAGTTGATCAGTTATAATTAAGTTAGAGATTTACACCTAAAGTGTGTTATAGGCCATCAAGATTATCTCGTTGTATTTACATATGCAATTTAAGAAGAAAAAACAATGAGTTCCCAAAAACCTCAAGTTATCCTACACATTTTCTACTTTTATTTTTGTTTCTAATAGCCCTATAACCAAGGGCTTTTTTTCCCTCGCAACATCCTTGAGAGTTTAAAGCATTAGAGAGTTATTTAACCCTCTTACTTTCTGTACCAATATTGTAATTTTTTTGCTCTAAGTCTGCTCTTACCTAACCTTTTTCTAGAAGGATTCCCTACCTATATGAAATTGTTCACTAAGGCATTTAGTTTCAAGTTTGGTTTTTAGATGTATGAGACATATCCTAATGATGTTTATTCTATGTTCCAAAATCAATAAATATATTATATTGCTCACCTTGCTTCTCATTGGATACCCATCATGGTAGTTTCTTCTCTCTTTCTTTTCAATCTCTAAATCTTGTCTTTTAGTTGGAGTGTCTTCCTCAAATATTTCATTAGTGACCCTAACCCTACCTTACGATGAAATACCTTTAGAATCAATTATGGCTCCTAAATCCAATTCCACCATAAGAGGCGCTTCATTCTTCATTTTTGGTCCATTCCTATCTAACATTTTAGTGACCTTATGTACCAGCTCTAGGGAGTTTTGATCATGTGAATTGTCTTTTTTAGTAGCAATCATCAACTCATTGTAATTCTTAATAGTAAATATCTTGGCCTTTCAATTGTATGAAGTTGGGTATCTATTCTTTTGTCATTTCCTCAAAACTTTTGAGGATTTGAAGCTAGAATCCTACCAATATATCTTTATTACTTATGCTTCTTTTAATTTCTTCTCATTTTTAATATCCCTTTCACAGGATATCATAAAGAAACATATTTCACCTTAAGAGATTTCTTTTGGAATCCTCTAATGCTCTTAATCTTAAGAAGGCCCTTTTGAGCTTTAACCTAATAAAGTATCAATGCTAAATGGCCTTAATGCTTATTTTTCCTAAAAATCATGGCCCTTAATAAAGAACCTGGTGAGTAATGATGTGTTAGAGTTCATCAGTCATATAAAGCATTAAAGGAGATAATAAAACATTTGTAATTGTTATTCCCAAGGTTTATTCCTCTAATTCTTTTGAAGGTTTCATGCTTGTTTTTTGATTGTAATATAATATATAAATTCCTTTCTAAGTTACTCTCTAATAGGCTTAAGATTGTTTTAACTCATTATATAGACTCCTCTCTAAAAGCTTTCATTAAAGGAAGATAAATAGGGGAAATATCCTTCTAACATAACAATTCTTCAAGTGTTATAACATAAAGAACTTAGGGGAAGATTTTTATTTTAAAATCGAATTCTATAAAACCTTTGACATTATATAATGGAGATTTAGTCTAAGCTTATTGAGAGCTTTTATTTTCCCGATCACTTATATTAACTAGATATAACAATGTATCTTAACTTTCCGATATTATATCATTGTCAATGGGGAATCAACATAAGTGATAAAGAGTGCTAGATGTATGTTGTTCACTTTGGGAATGGAAGTTCTAAATAAGTTAATTAAGCTAGTGATTGCTGTTGTGTGTATTTTATATTGATTTTGCTTGCATTCATATCTTGATTGGTTACAAATCCTTAATTTTTGTTCCAAATGTGAGATAAATTAAGTAGAAATGGTGTGAATATTGCATAAATGTTAATGGGATTATTTTGTGAATTTTGCATAAAAAATTAGAAGAATTATGCATGAAGGATTGAAATGGGACTTGTTTTTTGCATGGAATTAATTTAATTAACCATGCATATTTTCACACCCGTGACCACCTCATACAACCAAACGACTACTCCTTTGCACTCACTTTGAGTTTGACACGTGTAAGTTTTGACGACGTAACAACTCCATAACCCTAAACTTAGACTCGTGCTATAAATAGAAAAGGAAGGAGAAAAAAAGAAGGCTGGAACTAATAGCTAAAAAGAGGGGCTTGACAAAGAATGAAAGGGAGAGGAGGTGGAGAAGAGAGGCGAAGAAATAGAGTGGGCTGAGAATGGAAAAAGAAGAAGAGAAACAGAGAGGTGGAAGCAGGTTAGCAGTCGAGCATCTAGATGAGAATTAGGTAGAGGTAAAAGGCAAAAGCCAATGCAGAAAGGTTGAGAGTGGCAGGAGATCACCACAACTCCCTTATTTGAACACTTGTTTGCTCATTTTGTTGATTATTTCTTTATTGTTTTATTTAACTTACTCCTCTCTAATTGATAGATTCAAACTCTATTAACTTTTTTGATAGTTCGATTTTAGTTATTCACTCAGTTTATTGCTTTAATACTTCTCTTATACTGATAAAGTTGAGATTAAAGTATATGAAGATGATGAATCTTGTTTATTCCATGATGGGTTGGTCTCTTTTTCTTGTGGATTGGTATAGCTATTTTTGTCAAATATGTATGATTAAAGGACATATTTGCACCACGGACGATGCTTGTCCTCATTGCAGCCTGGAAGAATCCTCCCTCCACGTCCTTCGGGATTGCAGCAAAGCCCGTCATCTATGGTCCACTTTCCCCTCCCATCTTCTACCTCACGACTTCTTCCTTATGCCTATCCAATAGTGGGTCCTGACTAACCTGCAGCACCACCGACATGTTCACGGCCACGAGTGGACGATCCTCTTCGGCACCGCTTGTTGGCTACTCTAGACATGGCGTAATCAGACGGTATTCGATGACAATTTTATTTGGCCTACCTCACTCACTTCTTGTCTTTTGTCAGGGCTTATCCGTCAGGTAGAAGATTGGAGGCACCCCCAAGTTTTTGGCTCTCGCGCTCACACTCAGCACTGTCTCAACTGGTGCCCGCCAGCCCCGGGGTGGGTGAAACTCAACACCGATGGCACCAGCAAACCAGCATCACTCATCGCTTCCGCCAGTGGTCTACTACGAGACGATGCAGGTCAATGGCTCGGCAGGTTCACTCACAACATCGGGTGGTGCTCCCCGCTGTCTGCAGAACTTTGGGAGATATTTACTGGGCTCACACTCGCTTGGAATCTGGGATTTCTCCGGATTGAATTAGAGTGGATTCCACTATGGCACTACAATGCATCTCCTCGGCCGCTACCAGAGCCACTGCCCTTAATCCCATCATTCAAGGTATCCATGAGCTGTTCAATCGGAACTGGACAGTTACTCTTCGACACATCTATTGCAAGTGCAACCGATGCGCAGACTGACTCGTGAATCATGCTACTCCGGTTGACCTTGGTGTGACATACCTCACCGCACCACCCATTGGGTGCCATTTTCTCCTTATTGCGGATACCTCGGGACCTTACTCCCCTGGTCTTATGTTGTAACATTTTCTTTTTTTTTTCCCTTATATATATAAAAAAAGGACTACGTTGTTGTCTTATGTTTGCTATAGTTTTTGAATTGAATGGATGTAAAAGCATAACCAAACTTTGCATCATTTTGGTATTAAACTAAGGATCGAGAGAAGAAGTTGGAACAAGGAACTATAGATGCTTAGGTTGAGAATTAGAAATATATTAACTTAAGTGGTAATTATTAGTAAAGTTTAATAATTAATTTGGATGATAAAATTGTTGGATCGCGTACGGTCCGAGTATTCACAATACACTGCGGAAAAAGACCATACAACAACATGAAGTATAATAAAAAATACCAAGGATGTACGAAAATACCTTATTTCCGTGGATAGGTTGCTTCTTTTCGGATTCCAAGACACTGCAAAATGCGAATGCCCTCTACCGGTATCCACACGAGCATGCACGATCCGGGCTGCGGCTGTAGTGTGCTAGCACGTCCTGAAAACTTTTCTGAACGCCGCACGATCTTTCTCTTGGAT
>JANJEY010000004.1:44651161-44670142 GCA_024703695.1 Erythroxylum cataractarum | reverse complement strand
AAAACCTTGAGGTTGGGTGTTCGATTCCCACCAAAGAGGACAATACTGATTTGTGTTGGATGCCGCGGTATAACCCGTAAACACACGCTGGGTGGGAAATGCTAGCCCAGGTGTGGGGTCCAACAAAACTAATTAGGTTATGGGCTGATTGTTAATCGAGAGATGAAATTTTTGATAACTTAAATAAATTAGGATTTATTAATTAGCCCTTAGTGATTATAACTTGTGAGAGAGTAATCCATCTTTCGATAGTCTAAAACTGACACCACATTAACACAAAAGTGATTAGGTTAGCATTGATGATAGGTTAAATCCTTTTCTCATAATTTGGTAAATTTTTTGTTTGAGTTTCTATTGTCAATTTGGTGGTGTTCAATATTTGATTTCTTTTGTTTTAATTTTACAAATTAACTTTTTGTTAATCATCTTCACATTTTGCTTTTCTGTTCAGCTTTTATTTTCATTTTAATAATTCTTTAGGCCTTAGATAACTTAGAGTTAGATTTGTTTGACAAATCCTTAATGGATCGAAACCTCACATACTACATGCATGGCCTATGTGCTTACAGTATATTGAGGTTTCTAAATAAATTTGAACTTGCGTCAACAAGTTTGTCACACCATTGTCTGTGAGTAGTAGCATTAGGTTAGTTTTTCTAGTCTAAGGTGTTCTCATCACTCTTGTGTCCATTCATTTGTATGAACACAAGAGTCACTCAAAGTTTAAGTTGGATCGTTAAGACTCTAGCACTCAATATAATTCTGTTGGAACAAGCCACTCGAAGAGTCAAACGTCAAGAAGAAATTGAAGAACCAATGTATGAAGAATTTCATCAAAAGTTTCAACAAGGAGGAAACCAAGGGAACCAACAATGAAGCTCATAGATATCATGAAATTGGGATTTAAAGTGACCAATCAAGGTGTCGCTATACCACCTATTCAAGCACCTTCATTCAAAATAAAGCCAGCCTTACTAAGCTTGTTGCAAACAAATATGCAATTCTATGGATTGACCAACGAGGAAACAAATATACAATTCTTTAAACTGACCAATGAGGATTTGAATGCACCTATAGTAAACTTCCTCGAAGTACGTCATACCGTTCGATATCATGAGGTGTTGGAAGACACTATTAGGATGAGGCTTTTCCCCTTTACTCTAAGGGATAGAGTCAAAGTTTGGTATCACTCTCTCAGTCCCTTAAATGTCACAATGTAGGAGCAATTGGTATATGTTTTCTTAGACAAGTATTTTCCCCTCACTATGACTACAAAGATGATAAAAGAAATCATGAACTTCTAATAAAGTCATGGGGAATCACTTTACGAGGCGTGGTTAAGATGTAAGGATTTGCAAAGGAGGTGTCCACATCATAAAGAATTTCTTTTGCAAATTATTGTTCTTAAAAAGTTTTAAAAATTACCTAGGTTATCCTTTTCGTAAGTATACGAGGTAGTTGTAGTGATTACCTAAGGTCGTCTCTAACAGAGGTGAAATTGGTCCATTCAAATTAATCTTGAACAAAAATAAAAAAAAGATGCAATCCTAAACACTCTATCCCTATGTTGGACACCCCGCCCTTGAGAATCACAAGCCCGACGTCCTAAATGACATCTGGAAACATGTCCCACAAGGGTGGCATGCCCCCACTAAGAAAACTTACTTTTACTATTTCCGAACAGATGTTGACCTTAATCATTTTGCACAAGTCTTGGGACAATTATCATAACTATCATTAGGGTTATCGGGTTAAGATCCTCTTACGACGATTTCAAAGAAGGCTTTGAGACCTACAACTTTAAGGAAGACCTTAAGGTTGGATTCTATCTTCTAAAAGGGTCGGAAATGGAACAGAAGATAGGGGAAGGCGAAAGACAGAAGAAGCAAAACACAGAAGATAACAAAACACAAAAGAAACGAAAGACAGAAGAAGCAAAACACAGAAGAAGCAAAAGAAAAAGAAGCAAAACACAAAAGAAGCTAAAAAGATAGAAAAAGAAAAAGACAGAAGAAGCAAAAAATAAAAGAAGCGAAAAGATAAAAGAAGAAAAAGACAGAAGATAGCCAAACACAAAAGAAGCGAAAGACAGAAGAAGCAAAACACAGAAGAAGCAAAACATAGAAGAAGCAAAACATAGAAGAAGCAAAACACAGAAAAAGCAAAACATAGAGGAAACAAAACACAGAAGATAGAAAAAGGCAGAAGAAGTGAAAAGACAAAAGAAGCAAAAGATAAAAGAAGAAGCGAAAGACAAAAAACGCGAAAGACAAAAGATAGCAAAACACAGAAGAAATGAAAGACAGAAGAAACAAAAGACAGAAGAAGTGAATCACAAAAGAAGAAAAAGACAAAAGAAACAAAATACAGAAGAATAAAAAGATAGAAGAAGTGAAACACAGAAGAAACAAAAGACAGAAAAAACAAAAGACTAAAGAAGCAAAAGGCAGAAGAAGCAAAACACAGAAGATGAAAAAGACAGAAGAAGCAAAAGGCAGAAGAAGCAAAAGTTAGAATAAGCAAAAGACAGAAGAAGAAAAACATATAAGATAGTAAAATACAAAAGAAGTGAAAGACAGAAGAAGTAAAAGACAGAAGAAGCAAAAGGCGGAAGAAGCAAAAGTCAGAAGAAACAAAAGGCAGATGAAGCAAAACATAAAAGATAGTAAAACACATAAGAAGTGAAAGACAGAAGAAGCAAAAGATAGTAGAAGCAAAAGACAGAAGAAGCAAAACACAGAAGAAGCAAAAGACAGAAGATACAAAACACAGAAGAAGCAAAAAGGCAGAAGAAGCAAAACACAGACGAAGCAAAACACAGAAGAAGATGACATCATCACATAAAAAACACAGAAGGAGATGAAGTCATTACAGAAGAAGCAAAAAGGTAGAAGAAAAAAAAAACAAACGAAATAAAACACAAAAAAGATGACATCATCACAGAAGAAACACAGAAGGAGATGGCATCATCACAGAAGAAGCAAAAAGGTAGAAAATACAACTCCCTTCTTGCATATCTTTCTTTATAAAAACCATTACTTTCAGCTCAAACGTCTAAAATTTTCATGTTAAATATTGTTGGAAGGATAACAAAAAGACTTACAACATAATAGAAGACACATTTGCCTAAATCATCCTAGATTAACCTAAGATTTTTCCTAAAGTTAGAAAGCAAAGTTTTCCTTTACGAAACTTGAAAATTTTCAACATACAAACTTGAGAGAGTCATAAGTAAATATGCAAACATATTCCATTTGCATCAAAAGATAAAACCTTTACAAAGCTTTAGTGGCCATTTCAAACCACAAATATATTAATTTATCAAAATCCCAAAATACAAAAGATACATGATTTGCTCAAAATGCAACTAAAGCTTGCTTTACAAACTTGCTTCAAATATAAAATAATCAAAACTAGGAGTGTTGCCTTGCCCTTTTGACCTACTTGATATCCTGGTCATCACCTGAATGTGTGGGCGGAGATTGGGGGCTGAGTTTGAAGCCCGTGGGTAGCAATCTTATAATCGATAACAAGCAAAAACCATTGAAAAAATCATCTTCATTGCAAAAACTCATATTAATGTGTAGCATGGATACATCACTATTGTCAACATATCATGAACACAAAAGCACATCAAATTGGTTCGGGTGGATCCAAAACAGAACGTACTATACATTTCCACATAACAGTCTTGCGTAGCCGTGAACTTATGGGAGTCCATAAAGGAGCTTCATGTTACTAGCGGGTAGGTGGGAGAAGTCTTTAGACAAGTGCACTTGACATACTTAGGGGATCACCATAAACCCACATAACATTTAATTTCATGACTTGTAAATTTGTTGCCCAAAATGGCACTAGATCAGAAACTTGATTTTTCGTAACATGATATCTTTTCAAAATCATTTCATTTTTCATTTGCAAAATTTATGCACAGAATATGCAGCACTTTCTCAAATCATTTAAAGAACAATTAAATGCACATTTGGAAGTAGTTGAAAACATTCATTTCACTTTTTTAAAAGAAAAAATTTATGGTTTCTTAGTCAATTATAAAAATGTAACCCGTCTTGAATTTCTTATTAGTAAGTTGCTCAAATGTGCCTCTCCTCTTGCTCTTCTTATCCTTCTTGATTCCCTTTTTAACATAAATAAAATCCCCAAATCAATAGAAATTTCCAGATGAGAATCCAAAGAAACTAATGTATAAATAGATTTTAGAGCTCTTAAACCCAAGCATTTTCTCTTGAAACTAAAACCTCTTCCAAAAATCCGAAGCCTTAAAATGCTCTTACCTCAAATCTTCTCTAAATGAAGAAATGCTTAGTTTAAAAGAAAGCTCTTATCTTTGTCTATATTTTTCCTTTCTTAATCACTCTCAAAATCTCTCTTGAAGGTTGAGAAAAATCAAAACCTAGCTCAAACCCCTCTTTTCTCTCTAAACCCACGACACTCTCTCTACCTTCTTTCTTATTTTTTTGCTTTCTCTCTTCTTTTCTTCCTCACCAACATTTTTGGCTTCTAAAATGCAAGACAACAAATTCCTCTTCCCATTTTGCCCCTCCTTAAAAGCCTTAAAACCTTCCCATTTAAATGATCTCCCCAAAATACCCCTTATGCAACGTATCACTCTAACTTTATTCCAATTAACCTATGTAACATAATCTCATTAACATTAACATGGTAATTAATTCCAACGTACACTAAACTAGCAAGATCTTAAAATTAATCTAATCATGCATATTTATCAAAAGTAAAAATTTGGGGGCCAATAATTCTCCCCCTCTTAAAGGAATTTCTTCCTCGAAATTCACACCTGAGTTACTAAAGAGTTGTGGATACTTCTCCTTCATGGTTTCTGAAGGCTCCCATGTGGCCTCCTCCACAGAATGGTTTCTCCACAAGACTTTGACCAATTGAATTGTCTTGTTCCTGAGGATCTTCTCCTTGGTGTCCAAAATCTCCACTGGAATCTCCTCATAACTCAAATCATCTCTCAACTGAACCTCAGTAGTTTGAATGATGTGGAGGGATCTGACATATACCTCTTTAGCATGGATTTATGAAAGACATCATGTATTTGTGTCAATTCTGGTGGCAGCGCCAACCTATAGGCAAGCAGTCCAATCCTCTCAAAAATTTCATAGGGACCCATATATCTCGGACTCAACTTGCCCTTCTTGCTAAACCTCATGACTCCTTTCCAAGGAGACGTCTTAAGAAATACTTTGTCACCGACTTTATATTCCATCTCCCTCTGGTGTGCATCAATATAACTTTTCATTCTATCTTGTGCTGCTTTAAGCCGTTGTTTAACCAAATTAACCTTATCGATTATCTTCTGCAGCAACTCTGGTCCTATCAGCTTCCTTTCTCCTTCTTCATCCCAACATATTGGAGTTCTACATCTCCTTCCATATAGTGCTTCATAAGGAGCCATCTAAATGCTTGAGTGGTACGAACTATTATAAACAAATTCGACCAATGGCAAATGCTCGTCCAAGCTCCTTTAAAATCCATCACACATGCCCTAAGCATTCCCTCAAGGGTCCGAATAGTCCTCTCAAATTGACCATCCATTTGGGAATGAAAAGCTGTGCTAAAATTCAACTTGGTTCCCAAAGCCTCTTGTAAACTTCCCAGAATCTCGAAGTAAATCAATGATCTCTATCATAGAATATGGAATCGAGAACCCCATGTAATCTTACTATCTCATCAATATACTTATTTGCTAGTACATGAAGAGAATGATTCTATTTAATTGCCAGGAAATGAAGTAACTTCGTCAACCGATCTATAATGACCCATATGGCATCATGCTTACTACAAGTCTTGGGCAAACCCATCAGAAAATCCATGGTTATCCTTTGACACTTCCATTTAGGAATGGACAATGGCCTTAACTTGCCTAAAGGTGCCTGGTGTTCATCTTTGACTTGTCGACACACTAGACACTTACTTACATATTCTACTACATCTCTTTTCATGCCTTTCCACCAGAAATGCTCTTTCAGATCTCTATACATCCTGGTGTTACTTGGGTGCATGGCATAAGACGCATTGTATGCCTCATCTAGTATTTCATCCCTCACCTCCTTGATATCTGGAATACAAAGTCTGTTCCCTACAACCATAAGTCCATCATCCCTCACTACCACTTCAGATTTCTTGCCATTCTAAATTTCTTCTCAAAACTTACTCAATTCTGCATCCTACGCTTTGAGCTTCTTAACTTTCTCCCTGAGTATTAGTCTCACTATGAAAGTAGCAATAATACATTCAGGTTCCTCCTATTTCAAATTTATCCTAAGCTTAACCATCTCCTCCAATAGCGGTAGGTAAACTGTTTGAACATAAGCTATAGAGGATTTCCTGCTCAAGGCATCTGCTACCACATTCGCCTTTCTTAGATGGTACTCAATCAACAGGTCATAATCCTTGAGCAACTCTAACTAGCTTCTTTGTCTCAAATTCAATTGCTTTTGGCTCAACAAATACTTAAGACTTTTATGATCGGTATAAATCCTCGTTTGGACCCTATATAGATAATGTCTCCAAATTTTTAGGGCAAAAAATATTGCTACTAATTCTAGATCATGGGTAAAGTAATTCAGTCATAAGGTTTTAGTTGACACGAGACATAAGATATTATCTTATCTTCTTGCATCAACACACAATTCTCGAAGCATCACTGTATACTGTATAAATCTTATCTCTTATAGGCAAAATCAAAACTGAAGCACTTGTGACTCTGCACTTGAGCTCTTTAAAACTTTTCTGGCATTCCTCACTCCAGATAAACTTCTGATTCTTCCTCAATAACTTATTCATTGGACCAGCTGTCATAGAGAACCCCTCAACAAATCTCCTATAATATCCTGCCAGGCCCAGAAAGCTTCTCACCTCTGTCATTATCTTGGGTGTATGTCAATTTACCACTGCTTCAACCTTCCATGGATCAATATGTACCCCATCTTTTGAAATCACATGCCCAAGGAATATCACTTCATAAAGCCAAAACTCACATTTGCTGAGTTTGACACAAAGCTCCCTCTCCCTCATTGTCTGCAACACAATCCTAAGATGTTCCTCATGTTCCCCTTTATTCTTGGAATACATCAAAATATCATCGATAAACACTATGGAAAACTGATCCAAATACTCCCTGAATCCTATTCATAAGATCCATAAAAGCAGCTGAAGCATGGGTCAGTCTAAATGGCATGACTAGGAACTCGTAATGCCCATATCGGGTCCTAAAGGTTGTCTTGCTTACATCAGACTCCTTGATTCTGAGTTGATGATAGCCTAACCTGAGATCAATCTTAAAACTTGCTCCCTGCAACTGGTCAAACAGATCATCAATTTAGGGCAGAGGGTACTTGTTTTTAATGGTCACCTTGTTAAGTCTCCGGTAATCTATACACATCTGCCATATTCCATCCTTCTTCTTAACAAATAAAATCGATGCTCCCTAAAGTGAAGAACTCGATCTTATGTACCCCTTCTCTAGCAGTTCCTCCAACTGTTCCTTAAGCTTCTTCAGTTCAGCTGAAGCCATTCTATAAGGTGGCATAGAGATGGGTGCGGTTCTGGGAATCAAGTCGATGAAAAACTCGATTTCCCTCACCGGTGGTAAACCAAGTAAATCTTTTAGAAACACGTCTGGAAATTCCCTCATAATTGGAAGATCCTCTAACCTCCCTTCATTCACATCAGTGTTTACAATATATGCTAAAAAGGTTTCACACCTCTTTCCCATCATCCTGTCAATCAATAAGGCCGAAATAATCCTTAGAGATGGTGTTTTCCTGTCCCCTCTGAAAATCAACTTTTCACCTTTGTCTAGGTAAAATTCTACCTCCTTAAGGCTACAATCTAACTTTGCATGATACTTTTCCATGGCATCCATTCCCAGTATGAAATCTAGCCCCTTTAGATTTAGAGGTAGTAAGTCCATTATCAGCTAAGCACCCTCGATGAAAAGCCCACAATCCCTATAAACTTGGCTTATCATCACATTCCTCCCTATAGGAGTACTAACAATTAAAGGACTATCCAAAGGCCTCAGATCAACATCATATAATGTCATACTTGTATAAACAAATGAATGCATGGAGCCATAATTAGTCAAAACATATACTTTAGAATTAAATAACCAAGCCATATCCGTGATAACTTCATGTGCGGCTGCAGCTTGCTCTCTAGTTATAGCAAATACGCTAGCCTATGTCTGACCCCTAGGCTTCCCTGTAGGAATAGTCTTCTTTGTAGCTCCAGAATGGCCCACCTCTGCGATTGATTTGGTTCCCACTATTTCTGCTCTCCTTGGGGTTTGCAACTGGGACCCCTCTTATCTTGTTACTTGGGGACAGTCTCTGATCAAATGTCCCTTCTCTCCGCATCGAAAATATGCTACAAGTAACTTGAAACACTCTCCCTTATGGAGCTTCCCACAATGCTCACATTGGGGGTTCATGTTCTTGCTCCTCTCCACGCTGCTATTGCCTCCTGCAGTAGAGGTTTGCACTGAAACTGCCCTTGGTTGCTTGTTCCTAGTAGGGGCACTACTCCCCACCTCACTCTATGTGTGGGAACTCTTCCTACCCCTCTCAAGCATTTGAGTACTTGCCCCTTTTTTGAAAAATTGTTCCCTATTCTTCCTCTTCCTGCTTACTTCATTTATGATATTCTCCAGCTTCTCAGCCTGAAGTGCTGCATCTACTAATTATTAGTAGTCACAGAAGTTGTGGATCAAAATTTTCTCCTTGATCCCCAAATGAAGACCTCCCTTAAACTTGTGGCACTTATCCTCCTCATTAGCAACAATGTTGGCTGCATACCGGAACAAATAGGTAAACTTTATCTCATATTCACTCACACTTATATCTCTCTATGTGAGATTCAAAAATTCTCTGGCCTTCTCCTAGATATAGACCCTCGAGAAGTATTTCCTTTGGAAGGTTTCCAAAAAGTCTCTCTATGACAACACTGGAGGCATATCCTAACTGTGGGGCACTAATTCCCACCAATGAAGTGCATTTCCCTATAGCAAGCTCACTACATAATCTAACTTCTCCTTATCCGAGCACTTTATCTGAAATAGAACCCTCTCGGTCCTCTTCAACCAGGCTTCTGCTGCTTCAGGATTTATAGTCCCATTGAATTCTACAACTCCATACTTACGGAGCTTATCATACTGATCACTCCTCTTCACTGGAGCCTGCATCAGGACATGTGACCCTTGGCCAATGGAATATGTGAAAGCTTAGGCAAAGGCCTGAAAGAACTACGGGTCCATAGATGGTATAGGAGGAGGAGGTGGTGGCACTTCATGTTGCACATTAGGTGCTTCAGAATCAGGAGCAGGGTGTGTCCCAGCATCTTGCGGGACATAGGATTCATCCGTACTTCCTTGGTGAGAGCCAGATCGAGTCAGAGCTCCTCGAGTTCTCCTTCGAGGCGGCATTTATCACTCTGTGAATATAAGATCAGTGAAAATCTTTAGTTTATGTAAAACAATTTCAAATCACGTAAAACAATTTAAAAACCATGCACTTTGTTTAGTTAAAAATAATAATTCATGTTCATTTCATGTCTTGGACTACCCATCAAAAGTCTAGGATACTCCTAAACCTAGTGGCTCTGATACCATAAGTGTTGGACACCCCATATTTGAGAGTCACTAGTCTGACGTCCTAAGTGACATCTAGAAACGTCTCCCGCAAGGTTGGCATGCCCCCATCAAGACAACTTACTTTTACTATTTCCAAATAGATGTTGACCTTAATCATTTCGCACAAGCCTTGGGACAATTAACATAACTGTCATTAGGATTATCGGGTTAAGATCCTCTTAGCATGATTTCAAAAAAGGCTTTGAGACCTACAACTTTAAGGAAGACCTTGAGGTCAGATTTTATCTTCTAAAGGGGTCAGAAATGGAACAGAATATAGGGGAAGGCGAAATACAGAAGAAGCAAAAGACAGAAGATAGCAAAAAACAGAAGAAACAAAAGACAGAAGAAGTAAAAGACAGAAGAAGCAAAAGACAGAGAATCAAAACTGAGAAGAAGCGAAAAGACAGAAGAAGTAAAAGTCAGAAGAAGCAAAACACAAAAGAAGCAAAAGACAGAAGAATCAAAAGACATAAGAAGCGAAAAGATGAAAAAAGCAAAAGACAGAAGATAGCCAAACACAAAAGAAGTGAAAGATAAGAGAAACAAAACACAGAAGAAGCAAAACACAGAAGAAGCAAAACATAGAAGATAGTAAAACACAAAAGAAGCGAAAGACAAAAGAAGCGAAAGACAGAAGAAGAAAAAGACCGAAGAAGCAAAAGATAAAAGATAACAAAACATAGAAGAAGCGAAAGATAGAAGAAGCAAAAGACAGAAGAAGCGAAAGACAGAAGATACAAAACACAAAAGAAGTGAAATGGCAGAAGAAACAAAACACAGATGAAGCAAAACATAAAAGAAGATGATGTCATCACAGAAGAAACACAGAAGGAGATGACGTTATCATAGAAGAAGCAAAAAGGCAGAAGAAGCAAAACACATACGAAAAAATACAAAAGAAGATGACATCATCACAAAAGAAACACAGAAGTAGATGACGTCATCACAGAAGAAACAAAAAGGCAGAAGATACAACTTCTTTCTTGCACATCTTCCTTTATAAAAACCATGACTTTCAGCTCAGATGTCCAAAATTTTCATGCTAAATACCATTGGAAAGATAACGAAAAGACTTACAACTTACTAAAAGACACATTTGCCTAAATCAGCCTAGATTAACCCAGATTTTTTCCTGAAGTTAGAAAGCAAAGTTTTCCTTTACGAAACTTGAAAATTTTCAATGTACAAACTTGAGAGAGTCATGAGTAAATATGCAAACATATTCCATTTGCATCAAAAGATAAAAGCTTTACAAAGCTTTAGTAGGCATTTCAAGCCACAAATACATTAATACATCAAAATCCTAAAATACAAAAGATACATGATTTACTGAAAATGCAACTAAAGCCTTGCTTTACAAACTTGTTTCAAATACAAAATAATCAAAAATAGGAGTGCTGCCTTGCTGTTTTGACCTACTCGATATCCTGATCATCACCTGAATGTGTGGGAGGAGATTGGGGGATTGAGCTTGAAGCCCGTGGGTAAAAATCTTATAATCTATAACAAGCAAAAACTATTGAAAAAAATCATCTTCATTGCAAAAAATCACATTAATGCATAACATGGATACATCACTATTGTCAACGTATCATGAACACAAAAGCAAATCTAATTATTTTGGGTGGATCCAAAATAGAAAGTACTACGTAGTTCCACATAACGATCTTGCGTAGCCGTGAACTTATGGAAGTTCATGAAGGAGCGTCATGCCACTAGCTAGCAAGCGAGAGAAGCCTTTAGACAAGTGTACTTGACATACTTAGGGGATCACCACAAACCCACATTACATGTAATTTCATGACTTGTAAATTTGTTGCTCAAAATGACACTAGATTAGAAACTTGATTTTTCATAACATGATATCTTTTCAAAATCATTTCATATTTCATTTACAAAATTTATGCACAGAATATGAAGCACTTTCTCAAAGCATTTAAAGAACAATTAAATGCACATTTGGAAGTAGTTGAAAACATTCATTTCACTTTTCTTGAAAGAAGAAATTTATGGCTTATTAGTCAATTATAAAAATGTAACCCACCTTGAATTTCTTATTGGTAGGTTGCTCAAATGTGCGTCTTCTCTTGCTCCTCTTGTCCTTCTTGATCCCTTTTTTAACATAAATTAAATCCCCAAATCAATAGAAATTTTCAAATGAGAACCCAAAAAAACTAATGTTTAAATTGATCCTAGAACTCTTTAACCCATGCATCTTCTAAGCTCTTGAAACCAAAATCCCTTCCAAAAATTCGAAGCCTTAAAATGCTCTTACCTCAAATCTTCTCCAAATGAAGAAATGCTTAGTTCGAAAGAAAGCTTTTATCTTCCTCTATATTTTCCCCTTCTTGATCCCTCTCAAAATCCATCTTGAAGGTTGAGAAAAATCAAAACCTAGCTCAAATCTTTCTTTTCTCTCTAAAGCCATGACACTCTCTCTACCTTCTTTCTTATTTTTGTGCTTTCTCTCTTCTTTCCTTCCTCACCAACATCTTTGGCTTCTAAAAAACAAACCAATAAATTCCTCTTCCCATTTTTCCCCTCCTTCAAAGCCTTAAAGCCTTCCCACTTAAGTGATCTCCCCAAAATATCCTTTATGCAACTTATCACTTTAACTTTAATCCAATTCACCTATGTAACATAATCTCATTAACATTAACATGCTAACTAATTCCAACATACACTAATCTAGCAAGATCCTAAAATTAATCTAATCATGCTCATTTATCAAGAAAAAAGTTTAGGGGCCAACAATTCTCCCCCTCTTAAAAGAATTTCGTCCTCGAAATTCACACCTGAGTTACTGACAAGTTATGGATACTTCTCCTTCATGATTTCCAAAGGCTCCCATGTGACCTCTTCCATAGAATGATTTCTCCACAAAACTTTGACCAATTGAACTGTTTTATTCTTGAGGATCTTCTCCTCGGTGTCCAAAATCTCCACTGGAATCTCCTCATAACTTAGGTCATCTCTCAATTGAACCTCAGTAGTCTGAATGATGTGGGATGGATCCGACTTATACCTCCTCATCATGGATACGTGAAAGACATCATGTATCTGTGACAATTCTGGTGGCAGTGCCAACCTGTAGGCAAGCGGTCTAACCCTCTCAAGAATTTCATAGAGAGCCATATATCTCAGACTCAACTTGCCCTTTTTGCCAAACCACATGACTCCTTTCCAAGGAGACGTCTTAAGAAATACTTTCTCGCCAACTTCATACTCCATCTCCTTCCGGTGTGCATCAGTATAACTTTTCATTCTATCCTGAGCCGCTTTAAGACTTTGCTTAACTAACTTGACCTTATCTACTATCATCTACAACAACTCTGGTCCTATCAGCTTCCTTTCTTCTTCTTCATCTCAACATATCGGAGTTCTACATCTCCTTTTTATACAGTGCTTCATAAGGAGCCATCTGAATGCTTGAGTGGTACGAATTATTATAAACAAATTCGACCAATGGCAAATGTTCATCCCAAGCTCCTTTGAAATCCATCACACATGTCCTAAGAATTTCCTCAAGGGTCCGAATGGTCCTCTCAAATTGACCATCCATCTAGGGATGAAAAGTCGTGCTAGAATTCAACTTGGTTCCCAAAGCCTCTTGTAAATTTTCTAGAATCTTGAAGTAAATTGAGGATCTCTGTCAGAAACTATAGAATCTGGAACCCTATACAATCTCACTATCTCATCAATATACTTTTTTTCCAAAACATGCAGAGAATCCGTCTGTTTAATTGTTAAAAAATGGGATGACTTCGTCAATCGATCAACAATAACCCAGATGGAATCATGCTTCCTACTAGTCTTGGGCAAAGCCATCAGAAAATCCATGGTTATCCTTTGCCACTTCCATTCAGGAATGGACAATAGCCTTAACTTGCCTGAAGGTGCTTGGTGTTCAACCTTGACTTGCTAACACACTAGACACTTACTTACATATTCCGTTATATCTTCCTTCATGTCTTTCCACCAGAAATGCTCTTTCAGATCTCTGTACATCCTGGTGCTACCTGGGTGCATGGCATAAGGCGCATAGTGTGCCTCATCTAGTATTTCATCCTTCACCTCCTGGACATTCGGGATACAAAATCTATTTCCTACAAAGATAAGTCCATCATCCCTCACTACCATTTCAGATTTCTTGCCATCCTGAATTTCTTCTCGAAGCTTACTCAATTCTGCATCCTGTGCTTGTAACTCCTTGACTTTCTCCCTGAGTATTGGTCTCACTCTGAAAGTAGCAATAATACATTTAGGTTTCTCCTGTTTCAAACTTATCCTAAGCTTAACTATCTCCTCCAATGGTGGTAGGTAAACTGTTTGAACATAAGCTATAGAGGATTTCCTACTCAAGGCATCCGCTACCACATTAGCCTTTCTTGGATGGTACTCAATCAACAGGTCATAATCCTTGAGCAACTCTAACCACCTTCTTTGCCTCAAATTCAGTTCCTTTTGGCTCAACAAATGCTTAAGACTTTTATAATCGACAAAAATCCTCGTTTGAACCCCATATAGAAAATGTTTCCAAATCTTCAAGACAAAAACTATTGTGCTACTTCCAGATCATGTGTCGGGTAATTCAATTCATAAGGTTTTAGTTGTTGTGAGGCATAAGCTATTACCTTATCTTTTTACATCAACACACAACCCAAACCCTTTCTCGAAGCATCACTGTAAATTGTATAACCCTTATCTCCCACAGGAAAAATCAAAATTGGAGCACTTGTTAATTTGCACTTGAGCTCCTTAAAACTTTTATGACATTCCTCACTCCAGATAAACTTCTGATTCTTCCTCAATAAATTTATCATCGGAGCAGCTATCATAGAAAATCCCTTAATGAATCTCCTATAGTAACCCTCCAGACCTAGAAAACTCCTCATCTCTGTCACTATCTTGGGTGCATGCCAATTTACCACTGCTTCAATCTTTCTCGGATCAACATGTATCCCATCTTTTGAAATCATATGTCGAAGGAATATCACTTCATGAAGCCAAAACTCACATTTGCTAGTTTGGCATAAAGCTCCGTCTCCCTCAATGTCTGCAACACAATCCTTAGATGCTCCTTATGTTCCCCTTCATTCTTGGAATACACCATAATATCATCGATAAACACTATGACAAACTGATTCAGATACTCCCTGAAGACCCTATTCATAAGATCCATAAAAGCACCTAGAGCATTGGTCAGTCCGAATGGCATAACTAGGAACTCGTAATGCCCATATCGGGTCCTAAAGGCTATATTGCTTACATCAGACTCCTTGATTCTGAGTTGATGATAACCTGACCTGAGATCAATCTTAGAAAAGACCCTTGCTCCCTACAGCTAATCAAACAGATCAACAATTCGGGGCAGAGGGTGCTTGTTTTTAATGGTCACCTTGTTGAGTCTCTGGTAATCTATACACATCCGCCATGTTCCATCTTTCTTCTTAACAAACAAAACCGACGCTCCCCAAGGTGATGAACTCAATCTTATGTATCCCTTCCCTAACAGCTCCTCCAACTGTTCCTTAAGCTCCTTCAGTTCAATTGGAGCCATTCTATAAGGTGGTATAGAGATGGGTGCGGTTCAGGGAATCAAGTCGATGGTAAAGTCGATTTCCCTTACCGGTGGCAAACCAGGTAAATCTTCTGGAAACACATCTGGAAATTTCCTCATAATTGGAAGATCCTCTAACCTCCCTTCATTCACATCAGTGTCCATAACATATGATAAAAAGGCTTCACACCCCTTTCCCATCATTCTGTCAGCCAATAAGGTCGAAATAATCCTTGGTGATGATGTTTTCCTGTCCCCCCTGAAAATCACCTTCTCACCATTGCCCAGGTCAAATTCCACCTCCTTAAGGCTACAATCTAACTTAGCATAATGCTTCTCCATGGCATCCATTCCCAATATGACATCTAGTCCCTTTAGATTTAGAGCTAGTAAGTCCACTACCAGCTGAGCACCCTCGATGAAAAGCCCACAATCCTTATAAACTTGACTTATAATAACATTCCTCCCTAGAGGAGTACTAACAATTAAAGGATTATCCAACGGCCTCAGATCAACATCATGTAATTTCATGCTTGCAGAAATAAATGAATGCGTGAAGCCAGAATCAATCAAAACATATACTTTAAGATTAAATAACTGAGCCATTACCCGTGACAACTTCAGGTGTGGCTGCAGCTTTCTCTCTAGTCATAGAAAATACTCTAGCCTGTGTCTGACCCCTTAGCCTCCCTGGAGGAATAGTCTTCTTTGTAGCTCCAAAATTGGCCACCTCTATGACTGATCTAGTTCCCATTGTTTCTGCTCTCCTTGTGGCTTACAACTGTGACCTACCTTGCCTTGTTACTTGGGGACAGTTTCTGATCAAGTGTCCCTTCTCTCCGCATCAAGTAACTTGAAACACTCTCCCCTGGAGCTTACCACAATGCTCACATTAGGGGTTCATGTTCTTGCTCCTCTCCACCCTGCTATTGCCTCTCGCAGTAGAGGCTTGCACTGAAACAACCCTTGGTTGCTTATTCCTAGTAGGGGCACTACTCCCCACCTCACTCTGTGAGTGGAAACTCTTCCTACCCCTCTCAGGTATTTGAGTAGTCGCCCCTTTCTTGGAAAACTGTTCCCTATTCTTCCTCTTCCTGCTTAATTCATTTATGATATTCTCTAGCTTCTCATCCTGGAATGCGACATCTACCAGTTGTTGGTAGTCACAGAAGTTGTGGATCAGAATTTTCTCCTTGATCTCAAAATAAAGAACTCCTTTAAACTTGCAGAACTTATCCTTCTTATTAGCAACAATGTTGGCAGCATATCGGGATAGTTGGGTAAACTTTAGCTCATATTTACTTACACTCATATCCCTCCGTGTGAGATTCATAAATTCTCTGGCCTTCTCCTGGATATAGACTCTCGAGAAGTATTTCCTCCTGAAGTCTTCCAAAAAGTCTCTCTATGACAACACTGGAGGCATATCCTGACTATGGGGCACTAATTCCCACAAACGAAGTGCATCTCACTGTAGCAAGCTCACTGCATAATCTAACTTCTCCTCATCCGAGCACTTCATCTGAATCAGAACCCTCCTGGTCCTTTTCAACTAGGCTTCAGCCTCTTCGGGATTTGTAGTTCTATTGAAATCTACAGCTCTATACTTGCGGAGCTTATCATACTAGCCACTCCTCTCCATTGAAGCCTACATCGGGACTTGTGACCCTTGGCCCATGGCATATGTGAAAGACTTGGCAAAGGCCTGAAAGAACTGTAGGTCTATAGATGGCATAGGAAGAGGAGGAGGTGGCACTTCATGCTACATATCAGGTGCCTCAGAATAAGAATCAAGGTGTGTCCCAGCATCTTACGGGATATATGATTCATCCATACTCTCTTGACGAGCGCCAGATCAAGTCAGAACTCCTCAAGTTCTCCTTCGAGGTAGCATATATCACTCCTTGAATATAAGATCAATGAAAATATTTAGTTTATGTAAAACAATTTCAAATCATGTAAAACAATTTTAAAAAAGCCATGCAATTTGCTTACTTAAAAATAATACATGATCATTTCATATCTTAGGTTACCCACCAAAAGCTTAGGATGCTCCTAAACCTGATCGCTCTGATACCATAAGTGTTGGACACCCTGCCCTTGTGAGTCACGAGCCCGATGTCCTAAGTGACATCTAGACATGTGTCCCGCAAGGGTGGCGTAACCCCACCAAGACAACTTACTTTTACTATATCCAAATGGATGTTGACCTTGATAATTTTGCACCAGCCTTTGGACAATTAGCATAATTGTCATTAGGGATATTGGGTTAAGATCCTCTTAGGATGATTTCAAAGAACGCTTTGAAACCTACAACTTTGAGGAAGACCTTGAGGTCGGATTCTATCTTCTGAAGGGGGTCAGAAATGGAACAGACGATAGGGGAAGACGAAAGACAGAAGAAGAAAAAGACAAAAGATAACAAAACACAGAAGAAGTGAAAAGACAGAAGAAGCAAAAGACAGAAGAAGTAAAACACAGAAGAAACAAAAAGACAGAAGAAGCAAGAGACAAAAGAAGCAAAAGACAGAAGAAGCAAAAGACAGAAGATAGCAAATCATAGAAGAAATGAAAAGACAAAATAAGCAAAAGATAGAAGATAACAAAACACAGAAGAAGCAAAAAGACAGAAGAAGCAAAAGACAAAAGATAACGAAACACAGAAGAAGCGAAAAGACAGAAGAAGCAAAAGATAGAATAAGCAAAAGACAGAAGAAGCAAAAGAAAAAAGATAGCAAAACACAGAAGAAGAAAAAGACAGAAGATAGCAAATCACAGACGAAGCAAAATATAGAAGAAGATGACATCATCACTGAAGAAACACAAAAGGAGATCACATCATCACAGAAGAAACCAAGAGACAGCAGAAACAAAACACAGACAAAGCAAAACATAGAAGAAGATGATGTCATCATATAAGAAACACAAAAGGAGATGATGTCATCACAGAAGAAGCGAAAGGACAGAAGAAACAAAACATAGACGAAGCAAAACATAGAAGAAGATGACGTCATCACAGAAGAAACACAGAAGGAGATGACATCATCACAGACGAAGCAAAACGCAGAAGAAGATGACTTCATCATAGAAGAAATAGAAGGAGATGACGTCGTCACAAAAGAAGCAAAAGGCAGAAGATATAACTCATCTTTTAAACATCTTCTCTTATAAGGAAAATATCTTTCAGCTAAGACGTCCAAAACTTTCATGCTACATACCGTTGGAAAGAAAGAAAAAAGACTTGCAACTTACTAGAAGACACATTTGCCTAAATTCAACCTAGATTAATCCAGTTTTTTCCTGAAGTCAGAAAACGAAATTTTCCTTTATGAAACTTCAAAAAATTTCAACGTAACAACTTGAGAGAGTCATCAGTAAATATGCAAACATATTCCAATTGCATCAAAAGATAAAAGTTTTACAAAGCTTTAGTGGGCATTTCAAGCCGCAAATACGTTAATACATCAAAATCCCAAAATACAAAAGATACACGATTTGTTCAAAATGCAACTAAAGCCTTGCTTTACAAACTTACTTCAAATACAAAATAATCAAAACTAGGAGTGCTGCCTTGCCCTTTTGACCTACTTGATATCCTGCTCATCACCTAAATGTGTGGGAGGAGATTGGTGTAAGTGTAAGTCGTGTATAAGTCGACTTGTTACATGTGGATAAGTCGACTTACACGCATCCAGTACCGATAAGTCGACTTATGTATGGACGGTACTGTTTATTTGTGCCCTAA
>JANJEY010000004.1:44368707-44388511 GCA_024703695.1 Erythroxylum cataractarum | reverse complement strand
AACTTATCGGTACTGGATGCGTGTAAGTCAACTTATCCATTGTAACAAGTCGACTTGTACACGACTTACACTTACATGTATTTGGTTGTTAATTTGATTGTTTAGTATTAGTTTAGGTTAGAATTGAGTTAGTTAGTAGATATTTGTGTTTTAAGCATTTTATGGGTTAAAGAATGTTTTCGAGCTTCAATTCTATATCTTTGAGGTGCCTTGATATGTTTGCTAGTGTTTCAAGGCAAATAGTGGACAACATAGAAGATTCAGAGAAGATCTAGGAGTTAACCTAGGGCCACGATCATGACAGAAGGATGATGGAGGTGCCACGATCGTGGATCGTGCCACTAAGGGTCATGATCATGGCCTGCATGTGGACAAACACAAGGGTTATCCTAATTGAAAAGACTATATAAAGGAAAGAGATGTAACCCTAAAAAAACTTCATTTTCTGCCACTTTGGGAAAACCCTCAAAGAGAGACAAAGAAGAGAAGGAGGAAGGAGAGGGTCTTCGCAACTACTACTCGCCTAAGGCATCCAAATATCCATTCTATTGTGTATGTCTTTCATCTTATTATTCTTTTCTTTGAATATGAAGATGAATATGAATATATGTATGGATTTAGGTTTAATTAAGATGTTTTAATTTTTCTTCAATAATTGACCTTGATTTAATGTTAACCTAGTTATTATTGTGTTATTGTGATTGGGTATTGTGATTGATTATGGCATTTTCATATTTCAGTAATAAATCGAGAGGGTGAATTGGATAAAAATGATTAGATCGGGTTAATAAGAGTTAGACGATTTAATTGACCACGCAATCAATATAGTCGGTTATTATATAGAGAGAGATCTAGTTTGTGACCCGATTGTTTATTAGAAGGCTTAATATATAACTATAATTATGGGTGATTTGAGCATGACCATGGGGCTTTGTAAGTGCAATAGCACCAAAGATGAGCTAGTAATGTCGGAGGGACCAATATCAAATGTTAAGAAGTTCAAAGAAGTTCTTTAATCTTATATAGATCGAATTGTAGATGGCATGGAATCTCAAAAGAAAATGAGGATTAATGATAAGATAACTAATCAAGTTAGGCGGAATGAGCAAGAAGACTTTCCTTCTTATTTAATTAATTATTTTAGATTAGAAGCATAACTTTTGACAACCCATAATTTGTGTCTTGGGCTTGTTTAAATTTTTTAAGTTTAATGGGTTGTATTTTAGAAATATTGGTTTGGACTTTAATTATTTTGGTGAAAGACACATGTTTAAAGTCCTTTTACATAGTTAGGGTTTATTTCTTTTCAATAGATATAAATACGTCATAAATACATCGTAATAAGTATTATGGTTAGATTGGTTGAATAACAAATTCTATAAGGGAGGATTTCTTGTCTTCTTCTATTGCTCAAGAAAATAGTTTTTATAGGGTTAGGGATTTGTCTTGTTCATGTTTTATCTAAAGTGTGCATTTAAGGGGTTTCAGGTTCTTTACCCTTTGGGTTCCGCATCAATGGGCCTTTTGTTAATTGAGAGATTACAAATTCAATAATTTAATTAGGGTTAATAAATTAAGGTGCGTGTTTATAACTTGACAGAGAATAATCCCCTTTTGATAGTATAAAACCAACACCTCGTTAACACATAAATGGCTAGGTTAGCATTAATGATAGGAAGAATCCCTCTCCCATAATCTGCTAATTTTCCTAGATTGATTTCCATAATGACTTTTGTGTTACTCAATTTTAATTCCTTTTGTCTTAAATTCCTGAATTACATTCCCGCTAATCAAATTCTCAGGTTTAATTTCTTATTCAATTTTATTTTCATTTTAATAATTTTCTAGCCTTAGATAACCTAGGACTAGATTAGTTCATCCTCCTTATAGGATCAACCCTTCACGTACGATAAATCACAACCCATGCACTCATGGTATTTGAGAGCTATAAATTGTAAGCTTGTAAAGTAGACAACACGTTTTTGATGTCGTTATAGGGGAAGTGTAGGATTAGTATAATTCTTTTAGTCTAAGGATTAAAAAATTATAAAAGACAAAAGTTTGCATGCAAGATATAAGACACATCAATTCGGACATCCTAAGGCAAATATAGGTACTCTCAAAAGTTGAACACTAAGAAGAGATGGAAAGAATAATGGTGGAGGAAATACATCACAGAGAGTGACGAACCCTTATGAACTTTATGAGGCACATAGCTGAATGCTTATTGTCAAGGGATTACACAACCACCAGTGCAAGTGAGTACATTCAAGATCAAACCATTACTACTAAATATGTTGCGAACCAACGTTTAATTCTATGGATTAGCCATTAAGGACCCTAATGCTCATTTTGTTAACTTCTTAGACATTTATGACACCTTCTGATATATTAGGATGTCAAAAGGGGTTGTTAGGATGAATGTCTTTCCCTTTACACTCAAGGATAGAGCCAAGGCATGGTTGAATTCTCTCAACCCAGACAAAGTTACAACTTGGGAGTAGCTGGTGTGAAATTTTCTAGATAAGTACTTCCCTCTAAACAAGACAATAAGACTAATAAAGAAAATTATCAATTTCAAGCATAATGATGAGCAGTCTCTATATGAAGGCCTCCCGTAGGAGTCTAGGTCGTGTCTCAGTCCCAGTGTGGCAATACACCCTGTTTAGCAGAAAGACGGATATTCCTTGCTCATTATCAAACAATCACTTAAAATAGTCGATCTTTTAGCCCCTTACCATCGTGGAGGAAAAATTGGATTGTTCGGAGGAGCTGGAGTGAGTAAAACAGTCTTTATTTTATTTTTGTTTTGGTTCAGCTAGATTTTAAAATTCTAAAACTAGTAATTCCTAGTATCCTTTTCTAGGGTTTACATTTTCTTTTTTCTTTCAAAGTGGTGTAAGGAGTTACAAAGAAGTTGTCCTCATCATAACCTACCTAACAAATTCCTTTTGCAAACCTTCTATAATGGAGTTAATCCATCCATGAGGGGTACCACAGATGCAGCCACTGGAGAATTATTCAAGAGGAAAGTGGTTGAAGCAACAAACGATCTGTTAGAAGAGATGATGTACAATAATTGCCTTTAGACATTAGAACGAAGTAGGAAACAACCAGCCTTTCAGGATCTAAAAGGAATGATTACTGCAAATTCAGTGACAACATTGCAAGATGAGATCGACAACCTAACCAAGCAATTAAATAGCCTGAAAGCCACTTCTCCCTCTCCATTCAAAGCAATTCAGCACGGATGTAAGTTGTTGGGCTCCAAAATTTCTTTATTGATGTTATTAAGCATGAATTGTGTTAATTGTGTGATTTATGGTTTAGTTGGATTAAATTGGATGTATTACTGGATAATTGAGATTAAGTGAGTATAATGTGGTATAAGTGAGAATAAAAGGGTAAAATTGTTTGAGGGTAAAATGGGAAGATCACTTAAGTTGGAGAGGTTAAGGCTTTACTAGGAGGGGTAATTTGGTCTTTGCCCATTTCATTAAGGCTTAAGTGTTAGAATTAGAAGAATAAGAAGAAAAAGAGTAAGAAGAGAAGAGGGAGAATGTCGTAAAGCTAAAGGAGAAGAAGAGAGATTAGGGCTTAAAAATTATTGAGGATTTCGACAGATTGAAGCAAATTCCTAGTAAGTTCAAGTTCTTTGCCTCTTGTTTTAGTTAGATTAAACCCTAGTATAGATTGGCATGAGTTAGAACTGATTGTTTTGGGGTTTTCATAAAAATAGGTAAAATTTTTTGGGTTGATGATCTTGGTATAGTTGTGACTGATTGTAAGGTTTTAATGAGTTAGAAATGAAGTATAAGATATGATTTAAGGTTTAGATGTGTTGCATTTGCAAAATGCTAGGATTGGTGGATGAAAAACCTAAAAAATCAGGTTCGGGAGGGGTTCCCAGACCCGCACGTCGCGACGTGTTCATGAGTACACCACGACGTGAGAAGGTGTGCACGCCGTCGTGCACACAAATGTGCACACAGGCCGTTCGTCGCGGCGAGCTCTAGTTTTTCAGCACAGATGTATTTTGATATTTTGGGCATAACTTTTTTTGTAGATGTCCAAATGAGATGAATTCTAATTCGTTGTAAAGTAGAGTTATAGGGCTACAAGTTTGATGAAGGATGGAAGTTTGGAATTATCCTCTAAAGATCCGAAAATTTGGATGGAAGTCGAGTATAGATTTTTAATGTTAGTACCTTTGATTTTCGAAGCTTATTGAATTCCCTTTGAATGTTGTTTAATTGGGAGCTTGGTTGTTATAAGAGACCAAGCCTACCTAGTCCAATCGCAAGAGGAAGGACAACAGTGAGTTGGATTCTCAAGCGACATTACGCGGGTAATATATTTATGGTTGTTGTGTGTATAGGCACATTGTTTTGCTTGATTGCATGTGAATGACATTTCTTGTTTGAATCATAGAAATTAAATGCATGATGATTATGAATATGTATTGCCTTGTAAAACATTATGGCATTTGTATGAATGGAAAGATGAAGAAACATGATGATCATGAAAAGTATGAAAGCTTTGATAGAATGATATGAATATGAAACAAATGATTATGTGCTTTGTTTGGACGAGAGAGGAACGTTTTGTTAGTCACGTGCACATCGACGTATAGCCTTCTCCCAGCTGCCCGCTTGAGGCCACGAGATCCTGAAAAATCGGACTCATTTTGATCACGGTATAAACTTCAGTTTATCCGTTTTGTTCCACGAAACTCTCGAGCCATTTGGTATGCATTTCACGATTGATTGGTTAGGTTGATGCATCATAGATTGTTATATTGTGAAACAAAAATTGCATGACATATTCTTATGATGACAATAAGACTGTGAATAAATTGTTAAGTGTTGACTTGCTATATACTTATGTATATGTATATATGCTTGAATGTGTGGCTCATTGCCAATGGCTATAAATGTATAAGCCACTGAGTTTCGCAGCTCACCCTATTATCTCCCACTCCTTAGGTGTAGAACGAGAAGATCGTTGATCCTTGCAAGGCATCGGAAACTCCTAGATAGTTAGAAGCTTTGTATTAAGTTAGTACTTTTGGTTAGCCTTCCAAGCATATCATCGTTAAGCATTCTCATGTATTTTGGATTTAAACTCTAATATGTATTGTGTTATATTGAGAATGCTTGTTTAAATTCTTCGGATTGTAATGACATGATGTCTTTTGTTATTAGGGTGATCATCTCATAATTAGAATGATTGTATATGTGATAGAATGTATGTGTTGTATGAATTTGTATAGATGTTGAGAACGGGTCCATTTTTTTGGGAGCTCGCCGCGGCGAGCCAGTTCTTCGCCGCGGCGCATTCCTTGTGTGATCGCTGTGGCGCGAGGCCGAGGGGCCTCCTCTGGATGGGATTCGGGATACGGGCTCAACATCTTCAGTGAACCAAGCAATTCATCTAGCTTCAGCTTATTTAAGTCCTTGGCCTCTTGTATTGTTGTAACCTTGGGACACATATTCTCTAATATGTGTTTAATTGTTGATATATTTAATCATTCACACTTAGCGATTATTGATATAAAAATACTTAAGATTCTCACTTTAATTCAAATATGATTTTAGGTACAATTTGGGAGAAAAAAATTAAAATGAGTCGGAAGCATTACATTTGAGTCATTTTTCAAAGATTTATTTTTGCTTGTCTTTGTGGACCGAGAAGAAGACAATTTTAAAGGAAAGTAGCAGTAAAGAATCAGCCAAAATGACACTGCTACATGAACAATACACAGAAGCAAGGCACTGAGGCACACCATGAGCAGCTGGTACGTTCTTACCCAAAACATAGATGCGTTTTATAAAAAAATGTAGTGGAGAGGCACCAACATGGGAGGTTTTGAAGGTTGTAAATTAAATTGTCAACATCAAAAACAGTACGAGGAAGCTTCAAAGGAGAGCAGGTAGGATGTTGTGCATTTTATTAAAAACGTACAGTAAAAGGACGCAGCTCACAGGACAAAGAGGAGAAGCAAATTAAATTATCAGAAGACGCTACACTGGTGGGAGGCATAGCAGAGTGGAACACACCGTTTTAATTAAAAACGAAGAAGAAACAAGTAGACGTTTTGACTCAAAACATAGACTAGCAGGGGCGTAAAGAAACAAGTACAAAGAAACAATACACAACGTTTAAGAAGGGATAAGCATAAGGCACAATGCAGCAGAGAGGGTTTTAAAGGGTTAGAGAATTAAATTGGGACGTTAATCAATAGTGCGGGTAGCAATATTCAACAGAAGAAGACACAGTGGAGAGGGGGTTTGTACGTTAATAGTTTAGAATAATAACACCCCTCCCATTTATTCGTCCAATTAGCTATGAGAATAAGAAATAAACAATCACTAGTGGAGATTAAACTTGTGGCAGTGAGAAGAAATCAAAAAGATTTTTGGCTAGGGATTAGACTAAGAGTTGAAGCATTTTTCTGGAAAATATCTATAAAGAGCTAGACATCTTCACGCCAGTTCGGAGGTGACATCAACGTCGATGACCCGGGTTAAGTAAATTTTTTAATTATTTTGTTATTTCTCTCTCTCTTTAGGAATTGATTGTGTTATCCTATATGAATTGATTTAGGTACTGTGTATGGATAATCCGATTTTTGTTATTGTTTAGTTTTTTGTGTATGAACCTGTTGGGTATTGTGAATTGATGATTTTAATGCGTTCATTGAATCGTTAATTTCAAACCCATTGATAGAATTTCAATATAATCCATAATTGTTATGTTGAGATTCATGCGTAGCGACTAATGATTCATAATCATTAGGGATAACATGACCTAGGTTAAATGACGCATCATATGTGGTTATTGCCTTGATTAATCGATTTTCCTAATTCGTAATGCTACTGCCTAATTAAATCTAAAGATCGTATCCTAAGTTGTTCGGTGGTTAGGTTTAATTAATGATCATATCTTGATTAAACAAAACCTAAGGAAAAACTTGGGTTAATTTTTAACCCACGATTAATAATTGTTAGGAGAGGTTAAAGAATAACAAATTAATAAAATATGTTTAGTCAGGGTGTTGGCCGAGATTGAACCAAAGAACTGGGTCCCTACCAATTTCTCCACTTTTATCATTTTTATGCATGTTTTCTTTAATTTTTTTACTAGTTAGTTTTATTTTTTTTCTTCTTTAAAAATCCAAAACCCCTTTTTCCTAAACACCAGTTAATTTTATTTCATAAACTTTACACAAACTCTCTGTGGGATCGACCTAGACTCGCCATTACTACACTAGTAGTCTAGTTATTTTATTTTGACTAGCATAACGACGCGCGGTCAGTCTCCATCTTTTAGGAAGACTTTTGGCAATCTTTTTGACATGATCTTGATTATCGTAGATTCTCCCAAGATCTTTAAGTCCATTAACAATCATTTGAAATCGTCCAAACATCTAATCGATAGTCTTCATCTTGAATAGCTCATACTGATGAACAAGAATACTGATATTGGACTCTTTCACTTCATTTGTGCCTTCGTGTGCAATAGCTAATGTGTCCCACATCTCCTTTGTAGATATGTATCTATAAACCTTATCATATTAACTATTGCTTAGGGCACAACTTAGAAAGAACTTGGCCTTAGAGTTTAACTGAAATCGAGCTTTTTGATCGGTTGACCATTTGTCACGAGAGATGATATTGCCTTTATCATCTGTTGGTGTATATGGACCATTCTCGATGATATCCCAAAGATCAATATGTGTGGATTCTATGAAGAGTCACATCCTGTCCTTCCAATAATGATAATCCTCACCATTGAAAGCAGGAGGTTTTGTGACCGAGGCACCTTTAGCTATAAAAACATATCATTTAGCTATAGATCTTTGTCCTCACTTTGTGACAGTGTTTCTTGGAAACCTCACTCTGATATCAACTGAAGTAAATCACTTGTTAATATAGAAATTAGGTATGATATGTAAAATACATAAGAAGAGGGGTTGAATTGTGTAATCTTTTCGAAAATATTAGGTTTTTGAGACTTCTTGAATTTCTTTACAAAAATTCAATTGATGATAAAAACACTTTTCTAAAGTTGATAAGCAAGGCAATCGCAAGTAATATTATCTACTTGTCTAATAACAAGAAAATTAAAAGATAAGGGTTAGAGAATAGACGCTGCGATTTTATACTGATTCATTCCAAACCTTGGGCTACATCCAATCCTCAGAGTTTGTTTGAGATTTCACTATACTTTTCAAATTTACAAGTTTTCTTTCTACACTTGCAGAGCCTCTTCAGGTCTCTTTCATAAAGTATTCTTTATTTGTTGTATTAGCCTCTCCAGTGTCTAGCTTTTCTTTCTCTCTCTAAAAAAATATTTTTGAGCTTTACGTTATAGATATATTCGCTCACTTCTTTCTCACTTTGAATACATAATTTTTGCTAATGTAAAACCATTATTTTAGTCTTCGACTATAACTAGTATTTATATCCTCAATCTCCAACTATCTTCTTGAAAAGCTACTTCTTGAATTTTCTAGAGACGGTTATTAGTTGAGTCTTGTAACTAATTCCAACTAACTAACTGATTGACATTCTAGAATATCTTCCTTTTGTATCTTTTGGAATAATACTTCTTCTATTACTACAATTCGTCTATTATTCTGCTTCGTCTATTATATCGCTTCGTCTGTTATCGTGCTTCATCTATTGTCGCGCTTTGTCTGGTGTGGCACTTCGTCTAGTGTGATGCTTTATCTGGTGTGGTGCTTCGTTTGGTGTGGCATTTCATTTGTTGTTACGCTTCGTCTGGTGTTGCGCTTCATCTATTGTAAATATATCATCTGTCGTTGACCACGTACTTTCTGAGTTGACTAAGTGTTACTTACATTTTTCTGCACACTTAACAAACTCATCAAAACAGTTTATACATTTCTAAGATTATTATTATTTGATTGTCATCAAAATTAATAGAAGTGAAGTCCTCTTAACTTAACATTAAGATGTTGGACCCTGATTTTAGAGCCCAACATTCGAAGTCATAAACCATGAGCATATTATCTTATAGTGTTATTTCAAGGAACCGTCATTAGTCATCCATGATTCATCTTCTTTCTCTGATACAATAAGTGTCGAGCCCCATTTCTGAATTATTCTTATAATGAAGCAAATATTTTGTACTCAAATTCCATCCAGAATTTAAAAGTAGTAGAATCCTAGGGAACTTCATGAGTCAATCCGCCTACACGTCTTGCTTTTACTGCTATATCGGGAGTTACTCCACGTATTTCTTGACAATTTGATTCCTTCAGATCATTTGTAGTTCTATGTCTCTAGTTTATTTTGAAACAAGAATCATCTCATTCAAAGCTCTAAAGATCAAGTTATCATCAAAATACCGAAGTATGTTCAGTAAAATATCCAATTCATACTCTTCCATCCGATACCATTAAATTGATTCAATAAATATTTTTAAATTAAGTATAAAAGGATATAAACTTTTATGGATAAGTAGAAAATGTGTTAGGAATCTATTGGTCTAAGAATCACTTCATTCAGAGGTCGAATAACAAATTTATGGCCAAAAGAATCAAACAAACTTTTGTCCTCAATCATATTGAACCTGTTTAGGAAAAATTGATATAACTTTCACTATAGAAGTTGGATTAAGATCATCTTAAGACAGTTTGAAAGAGGACTTCACAATCTACAACTTTCATGAAGTTATTGAAGATAGAGGATGTCATCTATATGGTCAAACGTGGGCCAGAAGATGCAAGATGAACAATACATAGAAAATGTTTACGAACAGTGCATAGAAGATATTTAACAATTAGCATAACTTTCTCTAGAGATATCGGATCAAGGTTATTCTTAGATGGTTTGAAAGAGGACTTCAGGATCTACAAATTTCATGAGACCATGAAGATAGACTCTATCATCTAGAGGGTCAAAATTAGGCCAAAATATGTAAGATAAACAATGCACCGAAGATACACGTCATCACCAGAAAATACAGTCTATACTCCTGAACATCTCAACTTATAATATACTTCTGAACATCTCAACTTATAAGGATCATAACTTTCGACTCCGATGTCCAAAAATTTCATACTATATACCTCTAGAAAGGTAAAAAGATATGATACAACATTTTAGAAGACAACTTTATCTAACTCAACCTGGATTAAACTAGATTTTCCCCTGAAGTTAGAACACGAATTTTACCTTTATAAAAACTTGAAATTTTGCACTGTGCAACTTGGAACGTCCTGAGCAAAACCATTCAGCTACCAAATTGACTTTATTAAACTCTTAAATCTCAACTCATTTGTCTCATCACATTCAAGTACATCTGATGAGTCATAATTCCTATCTTTCCTTTCCATTACATCTCAACTTCTTTACGTATATCTATTTTCAACTCATATCATTTGTAGCACCCAACTCCCGCAAGACACGTATCTAACATCCTGTGTGATATCCGAGTCTGTGCCCCGCTAGGGTGGTGTGCTAGAATACTCAATCAGTCAATACGCAACATAATTTTTTTTGAAACCGCAAACATAATATACGAAAATCCATAACCAAATTGGGCTTGCTTTATTCCCAACCTTTTTCAATCAAAACAATACAATCAACAAAATTTCAATAGCCATTTGAGGCCCAATACAAATACAAAACACTTTAGTCATAATATCTTTATATTACAACATAAATACATTGTATACACATTGTGCAAAAATTTATGAATACATTATTCGATACAAAAAAATTTCAGTATATATATACAATTCAATACGAAATAAAGAAGTACAATGTAGATGCGAACTGATCTCGACCTTTATCCCTTACTTGTATACTGTAGGTATACTCTCATTTGCTTAATGGGGTGTTCTTCTGATCCTGAAAAGTATTTGCAAATTTTGGTTGAGTTTTGCGAGATCAATGAGTGACCATCATTGATGGCTCACCCAATCATATAACACATAATTCGTATTCACATTATTTCACGTTTCACACTCAATACACTTTAATCATTCGTATTATACATATGAAGAGCACATGAGACCCACTTTCTATTTATTACTTTGTTGTGACCGAGTGTCTAAAATGTCCCGTATCCATTGGATATCGAGTCGAACTCATTACTAACTGTCCCTTATCTATTGGGGATACAGGGCTCATTTTACATAGTGAGCCTTAGGCTCTTAATCACTTTTTGAGCTCGAGACTCTTTTCACATTTTGAGCTTTAAGCTCTGATCGGTGGCTACTCTGGTCAAAACTCTCATTATCTAATCAGGCATTCATTTATGGAATGAATCTCACATTTTCAATCAATCATATCATGAAACATTTAGTTCATCATATTCATATGCAAGTAATACTTCAATATCTCATCCACATTTCACAATCATCGAACCTTCTATCCGAAATTCAACATAGTCAATCACATTCATATAAGCATTCAGTAGTCAATCAATAAAAAAATTCAAACAAAATAAACAATGAAATGAGATCATCTAGATCTACTCACAGTACGCTCCAGATTAGTATTAGCTTCCATGATCTAGAAACGTTTGAATGTGGACATTAATAACTTTACATAATTATAAGCATTCGTTTATGCACACATGTGTATATGAAATATGTGCAATGCATGTTCTTGACAATACCGGGTATATTATCAAATTTCATAATTCAATCACTTATCATTTCTTTTCTCGCATTACTTGCTCTTATCATCAATTTCTCATTCATTTAAACTAGATACACTTTACTCACACTTTACTCCTCTTCTTGAATCATAACTTCAATCATATGAACCCCTTCAACTCCATTATACACATGTATTCAGCACTTTAATACCAATAATTCATTCGCTATTGTTATCCTAACATTATATGAGCATACAACATCTAAAATCTTATTCTTTCTTATAATTTCTCCAAAATCCCAAACCTTTGGGTCAGTTTTCCATGATAAATTAGATAATGCAAATGAGGTAATTTTGCAAAACTTTCTTATAATAGCATGCTCCATATTGTCTTAAGTTTCTAATAACACCAAGATCATTCGATTTGGTTCAATTTTTGGAAAATTATACTCCAAAAAAAATTCAGACCATTCCTTAACTGTAACAGTATTCTATGCCCAACTTTAAGTCAGATCTTTGAAATATCGAGACATAATTGGAATTTGATTAACTCATAACCATTGTAGTTGTATGTCTATATTTTAATATAAATTAAGAATCGTTTCATTTTCATAACTAAATAACAAGTTATGCCTAAAATACCGAAGCATGTTCAGTGAAAATACTCCAGTTATCATTTTCGAGAACTCCTCACCAATCCTGTCTCAAATTCATCAATCAATCTCTCTAGAATGATTTTAGATTGTTATGATTTTTTATAGAGAGATATAGCAATGTCTTATGAATCCAATGGTTCAAGAATCAAGTCATTTGGATGTCTAGAGAAGGAGTTATGATCAAAAGAAGCAAGATTATTCAGTATAGGGAGAAACCTCAAATGCACGATCGTGCTTAAGCACAAGGGTGCAAACTGCCATTTTTCACCAAGCACGATGGTGCAAATACATTTAACTCAAAAAACGTCATTTTCACTATTCCTCAAAGTAACCGTCGAGCCGTTTCCATTTTACACCAATTTTGCCTTTAACCCTAATGTCACATACCCAACTTCCAGCTTCTATAACTTTTGATCAAGAACTAGAAAAATTCCAAAATTTATATCAATGGAAAACTAAAAGAAAGATCTACAAATTTCATGAAGAAAATTTTGTCAAAAATGGCCTAGATCAATTCAATTTAATCTAGGAAGTTTCATATTGGTGTTAACCTTTCCAGCTTCTCTTCTTCATTCTACTAACGTAAATTTTTATCATTCACTATCCAAAAATTCATTTAATATAGTTGTAGACCATTCTGAATTCTCAATCCACCATGTAAAATTTTTAAACATCAAATCCACTAATTTTCAACTAATCCCATTACAATACAATTATACCGAGAATGTCAATAAGTGCATGTATAATTATTTCATGTATGCAAAAATTCAAATCCATATGCATGTATGCTGACATGTTGCTGAGCATGAAATGCAAATCTTTTTCTAACTCCCACATTGCTATTTTCTCCATTATTGAAATATGGGTTCTAACCTTTAATTATGAGGACGAAATGGTACATCATCCATGCACCTTTCATATTTCATTAACATCAAAAGAATAAAGTTTTACAAATCCTTAATGGCATTTCAAGCCACAATACATCATCGTTTTAAAATCTCAATTTACAAAAGATTCTTGAACAAATAAACTTGAAATGCGACTAAAACATTGTGCTTTCCCAAAACTAACTCAAAATACAAAAAAAATGGAGAAATTCTCTTAGGCTCTTGAGCACTTGAGCTCTTAGCTATGACCTAGAGATGGGACGAAAAAGGGGGTGAGCTTGAAAACTCATGTGTAACAAGTTTATAATGGAGAATAAGCAAAATCGTTGAAAAGTTCATTTGTTATAGAAAATTCATATTGAATTCATAAAACACTTAGTTCTCAAATTCTCAAGTCTAGCTCAAAACTCATAATTACACATCATCACATAAACATAGCATGTAAATTTCACCATCAAAACATAACACTCAATTATGCACCATTCTTAAAAATTCGAAGATGCAATGCACAAACAAATGGATCGAGAGTTCCGTGGAGTGAAAAGGATAAACCGAAGTTTACACTGTGAAAAAAATGAGTTCAATTTTTCTATATCTCATGGATTTAAATGGGCAGTCGGGAGAAGGCTATAGGTTAACGTGCACACGACTAATGAAACGGGTTCCTCTCTTGCCCAAACAAAAGCACATATTCATGCTCAAATCATGACATTATATGCTCATATTTCATGTTCTTTTCGTTTATACAAAATGTCATGACATTTTTCAAGGCATAACATAAATATTTCAAAACCATTTTCCATTTCATCATCAAAATTCATACTAATATGTAGCAATTTCTCAAATCACTTAACAACATTAAAGCAACATTTATGAAGTAATCGAAATCATTTTATTTTATTGGTTTGGAAAAGCATTAGTGGCTCATAACTCTATTATAAACACGTAACCCACCTTGATTTTGTTGCTTATAGACTTGCTCAAAATTTCTCTTCTCTTGCTCCTCTTTTGATCCCCTTTATACAATAACAAAAATCTCACTATATAGGGTTTTCAATTGAAAATCTCACAAAGTACAATCACTAAAATTAGTTGTAGAATACTTAAACCCCTGCATTTTCTAAGCTCTATAAACTAAAATCCTTCCAAAAATCTAAATGATTTAAAATGATCTTACCTTGATTCTTCACCAAATGAAGAGATCTTTAGCTCAAATGGAAGCTTTTTTTTTCATCTACCTTTTTCTCTTCTTGAAACACTTCAAAATCTCTCTCAAAAACTAAGAAATGAAGAAACCCTAGCTCAACTATCTTCTCTTCTCTTAACCACCGAAATTCTCTTCTCTTTCTTTCATATTTTCTCTTCTTCTCTCCCAATTCACGTTTTTTCGTCTTTTAAATGCAAGACTACATTTCTTTATTCTATTTCTACCTATATAGAGTCCAAAAAGTCCATTTTACCCTTCCTTATAGGCTTATGTTCTTTTAACCTTCAGTATCTTGCCAAAAATACCCTTGAATATTCTTATAACCTTAATACTTTAATTCCATTTACCCATTCAATAAATCCTACTAACTTTGACATAATTAAATTATTTCAAAAAAATAATCTATCAAAACCTCAAAATTATCTAAATCATGTTTATTCATCAAGAAAAAAATTTGGGGCCAACACAAGACCATTCTCTTTTTGTAACCTACTCTACAAAGTTATCTCTAAGATACTTGTCCTAAGACTCAAACCCATCATAAAGAACTTATTAACGTCTCATAATTTGGTTTTATTATAAGAAGAAATTTTGGGGACAATTTGTTACTAGCTAAGGAATTTTTTAAAAATTACCACTCCGACAAAAACATGACAAACTGCTCATTAAAGATAGACTTCACAAAGGCCTTTTTCATTGTTAACTAGTCATTCATAATTCAAAACCTCGAGGTTTTTGGTTTCCTCCCTAAATTCATTAGTTGGAAAGCTCTGTGCATGACTATGTCATTGGGAAGTGCTTGTTTGACTATATATTCACTCCCTAACGCTTAGTGATTAAGGTTATGATTTGCTTAAGAAACTTATTTTGGTTCATATTTTGTTTTCGGTATAAGTTGGAGGAAGAAGAACCAAATTGAGCTAAAAACTTATCTTTGGAGCCATACTATTGATGTTCAATCTTATTTGCATTTGTGGAATAAGAAAGAGATGAATTATGGTAAAGACATGACAAAGAATGAAATAAATGAAGTTATTAAAACTTACATAGTTATGGGTCGTGTAATTCACTAGAAGTGTGTAAGTGAGCTACATCGCTGTGTTGCTGACCAAGGTCATGTAAGGTCACAGATTTGGAAAACAAAAATGACACACACAATCACCTACATGCCCGTGTAGCTGACCATATGTTGTGATGGAATAAAAGGGCATTTAAGAGGTCAAAGGAGCAATGAAGAGTTTAGAGACATGAAAAGAGAAGAATTATTACCCTTTGAAGAGCTACGAGGAGCTAAACTTCATCCTTCTAGTTTAAATGGGATATTGAGGCTGATAAACATATTTGTGCATTTCTTAATATATTAGTTGTTACCACTCTCTTTTGGCATTGATTGTGTTATTCTATGATTAATTTTTTGGGATTTATGTATGAATGATTTAAAAACTTCAATTAGATTATTTATGTATGAGCCTATTGCCATAATCTAGAGTGAAATATGTAATCTTTATGTATGTGGTTCACTTGTGGTAAACTAGTGGTCAACCATCATTAAGGATAACATAGCATATGTTAAATAACTCGAGCTTATGTAGTTGTTTCCTGGATTAATCTATTTTCCTATTACATAATACGGTTGTCATACTAAATCTAGAGAGCTAATTCCAAGTTATCTAATAATTAAACCTAATTAAAGAGCTTATTTTAATTAGATAAAACTCAAGTGAAAATTGGAGTTAATGGTGAATAGTTTCAATAAGAGGTGCAATATCAACATGAATTTAATTGTGATTATTCATGTGAAGGTTGAGATTGAAATGAGAACTGGATTTGAACCCATTTATCAATTTTATCACTTTTTTACTATTGATTTGATTTATCCTCAATATTTTAGTTTTACATTATTTTGTTATCAAACTCAACCAAACCCCCAATCGTAAACACTGATTAATTCATTACAAAAGCTAGACACACACTCTCAGGGGATACAATCTTTGTTAAACAATACTACAAATTTAATTGTGCATAAGGTTTTATTTTTTAGCGTGTTTGACGTGCATCAACAATTTTGACATATTGTTGAGGAGTTAAGTGATTTATTATTTTTATTTTAATATATTTTTTGTTTATATATATTTGTTTATAATTAGTTTTTATAGTTATTTTTTATCTTTTCATGTTTGCTAATATTTAGGTATGGAAGTGACGGGTTATCCTCATTAAAACTCTATACTATTTGATCCTAAGATCAAAAGGACACAATGAACGTTGTGTATTGAAATCAGAAAAAAATCCAAGAATATAGCAAGGAATTGAACTTGAGGAAGTCATGGCTAATACAAGAAATCTAAGATAGTTGGTTGCCTTAGACTTGACTCAAAGACCCTTATGCATTACTTTTCCAAATTTTACTGAACATATTACTTTTGAACTTAAGTGAGATATGTGAGATAAAGCAGCATTATGGAGAATTCCTTTATGAGTATTGGGAATGTTTTAAGAAGTTGTGTGCTAACTGCCCCTATTACAATATCACGAAACAAAATTTTGTCCAATACTTTTATAAATGACTATTGCATATGGATAAGAGCTTGGTTGATGTAGCAAATGGTGAAGCACTATATGAAAAGACTTCATTGGAGTCCATAATTTTAATCTTATATATATAACACCCCCTATATGGAACCTACAACTACCCATATACATGACACCCAAAAATCCTATATATACATTCATGGCATATAATTCTATTTAATGTTGAATATATACATATTACAAAATTTCATATCCTCTAACAATATCATTTAAAAGTAATATTACATCATTACATTAATATGGTAATCCAAAAGAGATATTACACACAACTTAAATTTTTAACTACAAACTGATAAGAAACTACAATTTTTTTTATTACGTATACATCCATTCAATAATCAAAAGAGACATCCAAAGGTACTTTTACTTCCAACAGTAGGCCTTGGTCCCTGCCGATGATCCCTGTGCCTACTCCTATTACTTGGACCAACACAGATTAATACCCGTGCTAAGCTTGAAAGCTTAGTGGGAAAATACTTAGTTTGGATTACCACTCACAGTAATCATCCACCAAGCACACACACATTCATGAATATCATAAAATTATGTAAACAATGATGGCATAATTAAGAAAAGTACATAATGCAAATATGCTTCAATATATGATCCATATATCAAAATGCACATTTATAAGAAAAATATTGATATTCAAAGCTCATCAATACAAATTATTTACGTTTTCATGTTGTATATCATATTTATGAGTGTAAATTTCCTTTCTATGTTAAGCCTGCACATTTCTTATGGGTATGGATAACGAGAGCTGTGGATGAAGATATTAAACTGTGGATACCCGAAGGTATCAAACTATAGATACCCAAAGGTATTAAAGGATTATGACTGCACTACTGAGTATCATCCAAGGAAAGCAAATATTGTGGCTAATGTTTTGAGTAGAAAGACACATAGTAGTGTAGCTCAGATCAAATTATCGAGGTTACCAAGCCTGATTCAATTAAGAGCTTCAAATGTAAAGTTAAATCTTGAGCATAATGAAACATTGATAGCCATATTAAAAATGGGACCAATGTTGCAAGATTTAATTAGAAGACTTTTGAGTGATGATCCGAAAATGATGAAACTGATTGAGAAAGTTAAGATGAATGCAGATTCTGACTTTGAATTGAGAGATAAAACATTGCAGTTAAGATAGAGATTATATGTGCTTGATGTCGATGATCTCAGGAGGGAAATTCTAAAGGAAGCTCATATGGTTACCTATGCTATGCATCTTGTGAAGTAAATCACACGTTAGTACAATGCTTATAGAACGATAACGAATACACGAGAAGGGGGGTTGAATTGTGTATTCCCCTTTTTGAAAACTCTTTCAAAACTGTTTTGTTTAAAATCAAGTTCTTTTCACAGAAACTTTGATAAGTTCAAATTAATCAAAACTTTGAAAACTTTGTTTCGGAATGTAAGTAATAACGAAACTTAAACTTAAAGAGGAATAGGATAGAGAGAAGTTGACACAGCGATTTTATCCTGGTTCACCCCAAACCGTGGGCTACGTCCAGTCCTCAGAAGTCTTTCTGAGATTTCACTATCTCTTCAACTTTTACAAGTATTCTTTCCCGAGCCTCTTCAGGTCTCTACACTCAGTATTCTTTCACACTTAGCCTCTGCAGGCTATCTGCACTACTTATTTACAAAAGTATTGAAACTTGTTACAGTAAAATTAGCTCTCAGTTAATTTACACAATTTTCTTACGGACAATCTTTTTCGTTCGCGTACGTAAATCAATTCACTCGATTTTTGTTAACTTTTTGTCTATCTGACTAACTTGTCTATTTTTTGCTAAATTTGCAATCTTTGACTTCGACTTATATTTATATTCTTCGTCTGTAACTGCTTCTTGATTCTTGAATCTTGAATCTTGAAAGAAACGATTAATCAGTTGAGTTATGTAACTAACTAGAACTGACTCTTGCGTCTTTTTTTTGAATTCCGCGTCTGCTTTTCTGCGTCTGTATTTTTGCGTCTGTCTTTCTATGTCTGTGTTTTTCTCCTTCTGTGTCTGCATCTGTTTTTAACTTCTGCATCTGCGCCTGTGTTTTTCTGCATCTGCGTCTGCGTCTGTTTTTAACTTCTGCGTCTGCGTCTGTGTTTTTCTCCTTCTGCATCTGCTTTTCACATCTTCGTCTGCTTTTTATTTTCTTCATCTGTCTTTTCTATTTTACGGCTGCTTTTGCTTCTTCTTTGTTATTCATCAAAATCATACATATATGTAAAGTCATTTTGACTCAACAAATAGAGCATGCAATCATTTTCAAACAAGACCCAAACATAGGATAACACAATCAATCCCTAAGAAGAGAAAGAACAACAAACCCAATAATAAATATACTTAATCGAGTTCAATGATGTTGAAGTCTCCTCTAAACCGATGCTAGGAAGTAGTTCTCTATGAGTCTCTTAGGATTAAGAAGTTATCCCTTCTTCTCATCTTCTCCTGAAGCTCCACTCTTTTCCCAACCCAAAACACCAAAACCTTTCATAACCTTCAGTTGTCACAAAAATGATGTTTTTATACTAAAAAGTAGGCTTTAGGAGTGCTATAAGTGTCTCATAGATGTACATTATAGTGTCACACCTACGAGCCATCTTCAATGAGGCTCACATTCGTGATACTTATGCCCATGTCACGCCTATGCAAAATGAGTAATGGGCATGACAAATGCATCATAGCCATGACACCTTTTTTCATGGTCGTGATATGTGTCTCACATTCATGACAAATCATGTATGGTTGTTCACTGGTTTAACACTCTTCATGCTCTTCATTTTATGTATTTTCTTATCTTCTCTTGCTCTAATCCTTA
>JANJEY010000004.1:44218156-44237448 GCA_024703695.1 Erythroxylum cataractarum | reverse complement strand
TACTGGAGCATATGTCTCATTGTAGTCTATTCCTTCTTGCTGATTATAGCCTTGTGCTACTAATCTAGCTTTATTCCTACTTGCTCTACCTGATTCGTCTAACTTATTCTTAAAAACCCATCTGGTTCCTATAATGAATTTCTTCGCAGGTTTTGGAACTAAGGACCAAACATAAATAAAAGCTACTGATCTATGTGAATAGTTTAAATTTTCATGAAAAACTACTCAGAGATAGTTACAATTTTAATTGACCAAGTAATTATCAATATGTGTGTGCAAATAATAGGGGTGAACAAATTTGTCATTAAGGTCTTGATTAGTATGCATATTTAGTCCAAAGTGTCTAACTACATGTTTCATAAGTTAATAAGTTAGGACAACTTGAAGGTTTATGTTTGAAGTTAAATTAGTTTCGTGATGTGCATTGCACATACATGCTTATATGTGTGATTGTTTGGTGTGTTTGTGTTTTTGTTGTGTTGGTGTTTTTCCTCGAGGACAAGCAAAATTTAAAGTGTCGAGATGTGATAGTTATAGGCTGCATTATGTTTTAGTGGGTAATTTACTATGCTTTCAGTTCTTAATTAGATTATTTGTGCATGTTTAGTCTTAATGTGATTATGTGTTTGTGTTTGTAAGTGTTATGTGGGTTAAAGCATGATATAAGGCTTTAATTTTTTGTGTTTGAGGTGTTTTGATGAGTTTGTTAGTGTTTAAGATCGGGTAAATAAAGTCATAGAAGATTTGGAGAAAGTTTGGAGGAGGAACAAGTGCCATGATCATGGCCTTGAAGGCCATGGTAAGTATAATAAGCATTAACCACGATCATGATAGAAGCCCAATGCTCAATTCATTACTAAAAATGATTATGCTTATAAAGTAGGTGAAAAAAGATTGTAAAGTATGTATAATTCTTTTTATTAAGCTCCTTGTGTTGTACATTGTATTGACTTGATGTTAAAAAATATAGGAGATGCTAGATGCTTCCTTATCATTGATGAAACTATACAAAAAGAAAAAAAAGTAACTATGTTCATCTACAATCATGTATGAGTTCTTCATTTAATGATAAAGGATTTCATAAACAGTAAGAATTTTTGTCGTCCTACTATTAGAAGATTTGTGACTAATTTTTTATCGCTTTATTATTTTGTTTTAATGAAGAAGGAGTTGAGGAAAATGTTCATAAGTGATAAGTAGATTGTATCTCATCATGTCAGGACTAATCATGGAGTGTAGGTTTCTAGAATTATACTTAAAGATCATGTATTTAGGTCCCAATATCAATTTTTCATCTAATTTTTTTAGCCTTTGGTGAGAGTACTTTGTTTGACTAATGTTAAATATTAGGTAAAAATAAGTTATTTTTATAAATTCATAGAGAGGGCGAAGGAAGCAATCAAAACAAATCTTTAAAAATAAGTTTTCTTTCTATGTACCTTATCTTGCAGTTATTCTTTGTTGTCTATAACTGGGGCATTTTTAATCATAGTGTCTATTTTAGACTAAATTTTACCAAGAAAACTAAATTTAATAGGAGAGTGCTATTAACTAATGCAATAACTATTGCCTATGTGATGATGCAATATCTCCTAAACTCATAAATAAAAGTTTATGAGGATGCCTTCGGTAATTTTAGGATGCTCATTGTTATTTGTCAAAAAGGCAAACTTAATCCAAATGTATTTTTTTAGTTTTGTTATTTGTAAGAAATTAATCATTACTTTATTTTATTTATAAGAATAATTTTCTTATCTTATAGTTAATTGGGGGGATTAATTCGGAAGTGGTGTTTTAAAATTTCAAAGGTTGTAATTCAAATTTTTTGTCAATGTGTAAGTGCAATAAGGTGCGAAAGGAATTAGAACATATTTGATTTAATCCATTTCAAAAAAAGTAATGGACTTGAACATAAAGATTGAACAACTTGGTCTTTATTTAATATAATTTAAAGGTTCGAAATATGTATTTTATTATCATTATTAAGATAAATATATTTTCTTGTAATTTTTTATCAATTTAATTTGATTTATTTCCTAGGACTCTTAATAAAATAAATAGTTTTATAGATCTAATTTGCTTGGCCATATCGATCATTTAGTATATTGGATTGCTAAGGAACCGAGTTTGATATACAGTTGAGAGTGATTTGGAAGCAAATATTAGGTGAGAAAGTATTGACATGTTATTTGGGAAGAATTTTGTACCAAATGAGAATTAGAAATAATACGATTTGAGTGAATATTTAATTGAATAAAGTTTCATGCTTTTTATTTCTTCTCTTTCTTTAATTTCAGTTTTATTTGATGCTTGTATTAAATTTTATATATACGATATAAATATATAACTTTTAAATATAAATATTTTTGTTTCAAGGGTTGGTTCTGCTTGGTTATGTTTCTCGATTTGAACCCTTGTTGTACTATTTATGGAGTCATAGAACTTTATTATTCTTTCTATTTGATGTTTTGATATAATTATTTTTTATTATAAGATAAAATTGTAATATTTTAAGTATTTTTAATTATTCTTAATTATATATATATATGATGATTATGTAGTCTTTTTTATATTAATTGTGATTATTATTTATAAGTAAATATGTGAAAAATAATATCAATAGAAATAAAAAGATGGTTGTTCTTTCAAATTTCCATTATAATAATTTTTGAAGATAAGATTGTTGTAAAATTAGAAATTATATAGCACACTATATTGAGGGTTTATTTTATGATTTAAAAAAATTAAAATATTTTAAAAATTTTAAAAATTATTTAAAATGATACCCAGTATTAACCAATACCAGTATTATACCATATTTAAACCAAATCTAATATAAATATCAATAAGGTATTCATAACGTTGGGCTTGGGCTCTTCTCTCTCTCTTCTTTTATTTTTTTAATGTTGCGAATGGGATGATCCTAGTTAAAGAAGCGAATGTGTTGATATTAACATTGATTTTAAGAATATAAACCAAAATTATAAAATAAAATAAAAAATCATAAGAAAACATTATAAGTAGACTGCACCACTCCATGAGACTGAATCGTTAAGCTACTTAAGCCACATTACTAAGGATGACATGACATTGCAAATTGCAAAATCATGAGTAGTGTAACTGTGACGTTGGTACTTATTTTAATGGATTTTCCTATGTCCGCCATAAGTAATACTTTCTAAATTATTCCTAACAAACACAAAATTATCTATGACAAGAATGACACCCAACTCCATCGTCGTTATCGAATCGTAATGTTTGTCGCCCTATGATCACAATAGTCGCATTGCAGTACCAATGACAGTTATTATCTTCACTATACAATAGTGGTAGTTTATTTTCATTGTTGTTTCCTAAATTTTGTTAAGATATGCAACACAAGGGCAGAAATTAAGCGAAAGAGTTGAGTAGGAATGAACTACGAAAAAAGTGCAAGTAAATCCCTTCCTCATTAATTGCCCTGTGCATGTGATAACAAGATATGAATAAACATGTCTATCTGCAATAATATGTGTGGTCTTATTATCATTCGATTCACTAACTACCTAGCCTGGCTGTAGAGGAGGTGAAGGTCACTCTCATCTCATGTTACACCATTACAGTTAACATGAATTGGCTTAGTTAAGAAATGTTTCCAAAGCCTTTCCTTGTTAGTTTGTTCCAACATTAATGCTCTTTTCTCCTTCCACTAGTTCAAACATTTTTCTCTTATTAGAAAAACCATTTCCTTTTTTGCCATCTCTCACACTCTTGCTTTCCCATCTCTTCCGGTTCCCTACGATTTCTTCCTGTCATCTTAACTATGTGATCTTTTTCAAGCAATAATCGAAACACCCTTCTCCCTCTCTCGCTTTACACATGCACAGAACAGCATATAGACACGAACAAACATACACCAAGTGCTTCTTTGTACTGTTTTTCTTTCGCTGTCTTCTTAAAAATATATTCTGTTCTTGTTATATAGCTGCTTGAACATGGTCTTTCTGTTATGACAATTTGATTTCTCTTTTTCTTCTCTAGTGACGAACAGCTAGGCTTAATAACTACTCTATACCTAGCCTTTGTTAATCATTGAGAGGAAATGTTGAGCTCATGTAACTTTGAATCTGAGGATTCTGAGCAACTGTGTTTGCTTTCCTGCAACTTCTGTAGCATTCTTCTTGCGGTATTAAACCTGAGGCTTCTCATTTCACAGATCTGTAAAGTTGTTCACAATTAGAACCTACAGATTCTTGGGTTTTTTCTGTTTTTTTTTTTAATCTTAGTCTTCCTTGCTTATGAACTGAACCAGATCTAACATATGTCAATGTCACACAACTGATTTCGCGAGTGTATATCTTTCATGAGTTCTTTTTTCCTTTTTCTTTTCTTTTTCTGCGTCCAGTTATGTCTATCAATGCTGCTGGTCTTTTTAGTATTCTGTTCTATTTTCTCAGCCAAAGAAATACCGTAAAGTGAGAACGATCTTTCCCATGAACTGAAGTTCCTGCTAGGGTTTCTTTCTAGCAGCTACTTCATACACATCTAGCTTAAACTCCTGATTGGAAAGGAAACAAAGTGAGAAAAATTTGAAAGACACACATCAAGGTTTTCCTAATCTGATATGTTTAAATAAAATGAAATCTACTGCACATTACTAGTGGTCCTAGACTGAATCAATTGGAAGTTGGCAGTTTCACGATGCGGCAAAGTTCGATTCTATAACATTTCTGTTCACATTGAAGTTTATCTCAATCGCTTTTCTGTTACTCTTTTATCAGGAGAGAAAAACGAAGATACACACATATACGGCTTGTGGTTTTGCAGGTAAGTGTTCCACGCAGCAGCTTGTGTGAGATGGTGACCATCCGATGCGGATACTGCGCAAATATGTGGTCTATAAACATTGGAGCTTCTACTTTGCGACCAATCGGTCAAGATTTTCAGGTGCCGTTTCTTATGAATTTGCTTTAGGCCACTAACAAGCCATGGCATAGGGCATAGCCTTTCTCAGTCTTGCTTCTTTTGAGGAAATCGAATGTTCAAGCTTGATTATTTTGTCATTTACTTGAATGTCTGATGTGATGTTCTCTCAAAATTTAGACTTCTTAGGGATTTAATTTGCTTCTAAGGATGAAAATAAGGACAAGAAATTAGATGTTATTGGTTTTTCTTTTTTTTTTTTTTTTGGGTTGCTCTCGTCTTTTCTTCACTTCTTGATATTGCTTCTACTCTTCGTATTCTTAAACACCAGATAGAATCCTCAAGTCGATTTGATTGACACAAGCTTTTACGGCTCAGATCTCAGTGACATTATTTCTTTCCGTTAACCCTTTTCCTCTATTCTGGAGACATGATTTGCAGCATCCTCTCGTAAATATGGGCTTTATCTGGCTTAAACTGGACGTATACAGCACCTCAATTTAGTCATGTCAATGCTCGTTTACTTTCGTTTGAAACACGTTTTGAGAATCGTTTACAATCCTAGAAATTGTCAAAGTAATAATATCTATATGATTAGATGTTGAGGCGTGATTGTTGATGGCTGAGAAAACTTGTACGTGTAGATAAAATGTGGCCCGATTTCTGTGCCCGTAAGAGATAGATTCTGGCCGTACAAGGCCGGTATCGTTTGTCCAGCAAATAAGAGTGGTATCACGGGACACTCCATTTAAGTAATACTCGAATAATTCCATCCAGACAAACTTCCAGTATTATGTGTTGGAGTGTATACATATGTACATATGTAATTGTATGTGTGGTTGTAGCGCGGGAAAGCGAAGACCCATCATATCATGTAAACGGCTCGAATTTTAGAATCTATGAATTTGCAGTTATGTTTCCTGATTATAGGACAATTCACCAAAATTAAGCTACGCCTATATGATAATAGTTAGATTTCTATTGTTGGAGTAGCTTGTAGAACAAAATATACCAATCGCATCCTCTGTAGGAATCATCATGATTTATACATATAGACAAAGATGCACATAAAAACTATTATGATATATAGAATGAAAATGATTGAATGGTCACCTCTACTGGAAGCAGTGCTGGTTGAACTTTGGTCGATGTAGGCGTATACTACAGAAAATATAGATTAAAAACTATTTAAACTTGCATGAACTTCATTCCAGATATGGACCCATTATATACTTTTCCTTCCTATTCAAATAAAATTATATTCTTGATTCCTTTCTCAAACATAGGAAAGGCCATCATAATGGTTACATAATTTTGAAGGAATGTAATTGTGTTAGGTCTGAAATCATGCCCTAGCTAGAACACCTTAGTTCTATTGTGGCACAAAGTCTATACCAATAGCCATTGTGCTATTGCATAATGGGTTTCACTAGAGTATTTGTAAACCCTCATCATTCTTAGGTTCTAGTCCGGCTAATAGCAAGGGTAATAGCTTCGTGAGAAATATATTAAAAAAATTTCTTATAACAACCCTTTTTCACGGTGCAATTCTTAACAGAAAAAGTGCTTATGAAGGTTTTAGCATACCGGCGTAGCCCAAATTTATGCTGAAACTTCTACTTTTTAAAACAAGGATATGATAATTAGTCATAGATTCTGTGTTTTTTGGGAAAAGGGAGAACAAGTGGATTGTTTTTGTTATTATTTGATTTTCAATCCCATATACAAATCTTGTCTCCAATGAGTTTATACTTCATTTCCTCCACTAATTTCAGTTTCCCAGTTCAACATTACCAGAACTTAGAATTGACTCAAGCTCCTCTTCCAAGCACAAGAAGAGAGCAACCAGGCCACCGGCCACAGAGGTCATCAAGGAAAGAGTAGTAAATCAACGTGAGTTACCAATAAACCTTTTGAATTCATTTTCAAAGAAACTGTATAAATTGGAAGAGTTGAACAGTTCTGTGTTTTTCCCCTTTCAGCTCCCAAAAAGAGACACCGAGCACCTTCAGCATACAACCAGTTCATAAAGTAATAAAACTGTCTCTCAATCAAATTCTACATATGATAACTTTTAGGTATACATCGTTATTTTGGTAGGCATTTTGTATGTAAATGTACTAATTTGTTATGAAAGGATTTTGTTGCATGTAGGGAAGAGATTCAAAGGATTAAAGCCAATAATATGAAGATCACCCACAGGGAAGCATTTAGTACTGCTGCCAAAAATGTAAGTGAATAATCTTCCCATGGCAATCTCTCTATCATTCTAATTTCTGAGATTTTTCTTGTAGAATCATAGATGCTAATTTTATTTATAAAGATTCAATTAATTTGTAATATAAGGAAAAGTTGTCTAAATTTAAATTTACTAGAAAAATTAAAAATCGAGCCAATAAGAATGCAAAAAAGATTAATAACAAAATAATCTTTAAAAAATCAAGCATAAAATTTTACCAACAATTAATTAACATTTTAGTATTCCTATTTTTTATTTTTAATTCGGATGACATGATGAATATTAACCAAAGAAGAAAACTAGGTATTGCTTGTTGTCAGATAATTTCTTTCTTAGTAAGCTTAATTTTGAGCTATTACAAGGTAATTTAGTAGTCGTCTACAATCCTATGAACTAGTTTCCTATATAAAAAAGTTTAGAACGGTAATTTTTTATATTACATTTCAAATTCTATAAATTTAAGGGTACAGAAAATTAGAAATATACATATGTGTATATATTTACATACGTTCCAATAGACAAAAAATACTCATTTTAAGAATCCAAAATTTGCAACAAAAAAAATGAATTTTACATTTTAAAATAGTAAGGTTACTTTGTGATTATAGAATTGAAAATAGACCTTGAAACTTCGTTGAATGATGAACGAGATGGTGATAAATTTAGAATAGTTTAGTAAAAAATTGAAATATTAAAAGTTAGAACTCTTTTTTGTTCTTAACAATATTTAGAAGAATAAAAATTTAGAATTTTGTACGATAATAACAATAGAATTCGAATCGGCAACTCGAATTCAAAATTGAAGGCTCCAAAAGCAACTGACGATCACGATGTCAGTTATAGAACACGCTTACCGGAGTGAACATGCATACCTATATGGAATAACTACTCTACTGTGTAATCTTTATAAACTTGCTCTTATTAATTCTGTCTTTTTCTGTACATCCTCTTTATATGACAATATAGGAATATGGATGTCATGAAGCAGCACACTAAGAAGAAGTAAATGTATGTCCACGGATTCGCATGGAATCTGATGACTCCTTTAATAGGACATCTTGTTTTTTGATAGAAATAATAGGCATGTTTATTACATTTATCAGCATAACTATAATTATCTTCAGCACGGTATTATCATGCATGCCTATTTTTTGAACGAGAATACACTTTTAGGGGATGTTTTGTTAGATTTTATGGAATAGGGATGGTGTTCGATTGTCGTTCCAATTCCCTTATTTACTTGGTACTATATGTATAACTTCCTTGTTTCATGGCGCTAACAAACCTGGAATTCATTTGCTAGCTAGGTCTGTTTATTGACTTACTTGTGTCATTGCTAGTGGGCGAAATACCATGTTTTGGAGCTGATGATGGAAACCAACCAGACAAGGTTGGACAAGGTAAACACATCTACTTACTAGTAGCAAACTTGTAATACTTATGAAACAAATTAAAAGATTAACCTCTCCTTTTATTATACATTAATTTTATGCATTTGATTAAGTTTGACACTGAGCAGTCTTTCCAAATGGTTTGCTAGAATTATTAGACACGTTCAAGCAACCAATTGTAACTGGTTTACTAGAGTGTGAGATCAAGTTAATCTTTAGAGAAATCAGATCAAGGTGACCTCAAATGGCTAAGACCAAAAGCTTGTCGGTTCAAATAAGATGTTGATGCTACCTATTTCCAGCAGACGTTTGCATATCATGATATGTTTATATTTTATAGAAAGTTGGAAGTTAAAATTAATTGGTTCGATCATGCATACCTGGTGATATATTGGGGGAAGAAAGATTCATATTGTTTGGTCAAGCTCTAATAAATGCTTAAGAAAATTCTTATGGACAAAAGTTACATCACCTCCATTAAGACTTAAAGAAGAAATCGGAATTGCTTTTTCTTTCTATTTTTGGCTGAATTTCTATAACTTTGTTGAGTTACAACGTTTTAGAATACCCGAAATCAATCATTATACAATACGTTGCTTCAACTTACCACTGTTCATTTTGCACCCCCACTATAATCGTCGTGTGCGTAGCAGACAATAGTAATAGTTGGTGTTAGGTAATTGATGCACCAGGTGTTGATCTACTTTGTTTATAGGTACCTTTTTGTTGCTTTTGTTGGCAGACAATAGGAGATTTTAAGGCATTTTGTTACTTCTACTTTCTCAGCTTCCTAATCAAGTCTATAACGGTGATGTAGCAAAATGACTCCCATATATCAACATATTGATTCCAATTTCTTATGGCTGAAAACTTTGTTTAGGTTGAAGAACATCCATGATCCTGCTTCAATAGATGGTCCTTGAGGCGCTGTATATTTATTTATTTATGGGAACGAATTAAGAGTGGAGCGGTCAAAATAAGTATTTGTTGATTGCCACTTTCTCAATTCAATAGTATTTTCTGATGCTTTATGTAGAAATTCAATATCATTTTCCAATGAATTCTTTATCATAATGGTACAAGAAAGAAAAAAAAAACATCGAAAAATAAACGCTTCCATTAGCTACAAGCAGAATGGTTGAGCCCAGAACTGAAAGTGGACTAACTAAAACTTCACGGTGTTCATATTATCGGCTTTTGCTAGCTTGCGTCCAATATTTAAGGAGTTAAATCTGTTGTACTAGTAAATTGCAAGGAACATTAATTAATGTGAAAAGGACGTCACCAAAATTATACGTCAATGTCAAATCAAAACAACTTAAGTTGACAATATCAAAACCTGTATCATATGAAAAGAGACACACCTGCTTTACACCTTTAAAAATTAAAGATCCTTGGAAATAAAATTTGATGGAAAATTGGGTTGGAATCTTATTCGATTCGTAGCAGAATAATTACAAATTTTTTTGTAATTTTTTATTTCCCAAAAATCAAGATCTATTTAATCTTTTAAAATGATTAACATGAGTCACAATAAAGTGAAATTTTAATTCGTACCTTATTCCGAAATTTATCTTTATCTTATTGTATCCCTCGAACCGTTTCCGAAACCAATTTGTCTCAATCACCATAGATGTACAATTGTTCGACCTCTAACAGTATCCATATAATAAGTTGAGAGAATTCTGTAATTCTTACAAAGAGAGTTAAGCATGAAGTACTAACTCCATAGAGTTCAAACCTATTTATAATAACCTTTGGACGTTTTAGTAATTTTATGAAAATTAAATACTAATTTCAATTAAACTTTAATTGGAATTATAAATAATTCTAATTAAATACCAATTATGCCCAAATAAGATTCAATATCTTATATTGATCCTTATTTATTTTGTATGATATAGAAGAACTCATTGGACTTGCCGAACCATCCAGGCAATATCATTTTGGAACGTACTGTGAGTCAACCTAGATGATTTCCTAGGATTGATTTGTTTTGAATTGATTTGATGTGTTAAAATTATAAATGGAAATAGAAATAAAAGTCAAATGATATTGGAGAAATATTATAGATGATTTTATAATTTTTGAAAAAAATATTTTGAAAATTTAGATACAATTGGAGTAAAATTTAGGATATGATTGGACTGGTTAAATAAAATAACCTAGTTTAAGCTTATAAGAATTGGACAAGTGACAAGTGTCACTTGTTAAGCCACACTTATTTTATTTTGAAAGACCATTTTAATTGTTTTGATCTTGCTTCTTCTTCATGAGTCTCCTAAGTTTCTGGAAGCTTGATTCTTTCAAAATTTGTCTCATCCTTATCACACAAGTCTTGCTCTCACTTTTCCCTTGCTATCTCATTTTGCTCTCCTTCACTGTTACTAAGATACCTAACCCTACAACCTTTGGCAAGATGATGATTGGATGATATTCGAAAGTTAGGGTTCAAGTAATTTTTCAAAAGAGTTGGAGTTTAAACAAGTAAGTATCTTATTAATTTTTTAGAGTTGTTGGTTTATGAAATAAAAATGGTGATTTATTGATATTTCATATTCATGAGAAAAATAGACATTTTTCATGTTCATCGTGAATATAGGATGAAAATTTGGATGTTTCATTTTGCATATTAAATGATCATTATGTTATAAGATAGTATAAAAATGACTTTTGAAGTTAAAAGATTAGTGAAACCATGCATAAATTAGTACAAAATTTTTTTGGAGAAAAGTTGATGCATGCTCTGTTTCTGTTGATGTCTTCATTGTTATACATTAATATTTTGGATATTTTTAGAAATGAACTCTAATGAGTTTAGAGATAAGAAATAGGTGTAATATGATGTCTGGATATGAGTATTGAATGATTAAAATGAAAGTTGAGAAGAAAATGAAGAATGTGTAGTGAATGAAAATGCAGAAAAAAAAATGAAAGTGCAGAAAAGTGAAAATATGATGTTTTTGATATTTGGCATTAATCATGGATTTTGATTTGTTTTTGAATGTTTGGAGCTAAATGAGAGTTGAAATGGTGAAATGAAAATGGAGAACGTGCAGAAAATGAAAAATGTAAAAAAAATTGAAGAAGTGCAGAAGCTAGGATTAACATTCGTATATGAATCTTCTGTTTTTTATGTTTATGAGTAATAATGGAGTTTGATTTTTTTGTGAATGATAATGAGCTGAGAATGAAGAGGAAATAAGCTAAAATTGATAGAGTAAGCAAAAGAGATGTTTTAAGATGTAGAGATAAACCAGACTTAGAGATGAACCTTGTTGAAGTGTGTTAGACATTTACAAATGCAGTGTTTCTACTGAACATGCATCTGTATTTTTCTATATCTTGGCCTATAGAGATCCAAATGTTATAATTTTAAATTCATGTTAAATGAGAGACGTATGGCTATATTTTCCATGAAGGAATTGAAATTTAATTCTGTCTCTAAGAGTTTCAAAATTTAGCTCGAATTTAAGTTTATGGATGTTATCGTGGTTTGGAATATTTTGTAGTGTTTTTAGCATAACTTTCATAATATCGAAACAAATTTCATGAAATTAATTTCATTAGATACTTAAGACATAAATGAACAATATTTTAGAAGCGTGGGTTTGGAGAATGTCTGTTTTGAGAAGAAGAGAGAGACTGTAGTGCGTGAGTTTGGAGAAGAAAAGAGGGATTGCAAGATCGTGCTCACAATCATGACATCTTTGAGAATTATGGAAAAGCACAATCGTACACAAGCATGATTGTGACTTTTCTAAACCAACTTGAATCTCAAGATCGTGCTTATGCACGATCGTGACATTGAAACCTAACAGAAGTGGACTAATGTGAATATCCTTCACTCTTTTGGCTATAACTTCTTCTTTCGACCGCCAAATTACATGGTACTTAAACCATTGGACTTGTAACAAATTTATCTTTATCTAAAAAAAATTATAACCATATGAAATCATTTGTAAGAGATTTATTGATTGAATTTGAACGAAAATGATGAACAATTCTGGAACTTCATGACTGGAGTATTACAACTGACCATGCTTCGGTGTTTTGACAATAACTTTATATGTAGTGATCCAAATGGAATGATTTTTTATTTTGATTAAAATAGATACATATGAACACAATTTTTATGAAGAAATTAAATTCCAATTCTGTCTCCATAGTTCCAGAATCTGACATGAAGTTGGGTATAGAATACTGTTATAGTTAAGGGATGGTCAGAATTATTTGGAGTATAACTTTTGGAATATTGATCCAAATTGAATGATATTGGTGTTATTAGAAACTTAAGACAATATGGAACATGTTATTAGAAGAAAGTTTTGCCAAATTACCTTATTTACATTTTCTAATTGATCATGGAAAATAGACCCAAGGGTCTGGAATTTTGGAGAATTTATAAGAAAGAATGAGAGTTTGGATATTGTATGATCATATAATGTTAGAATAACAATATTGAATGAATTATTGGTATTAAAGAGCCAAGGACATGTGTATAATGGACATGAAGGGGTTCATATGATTATGGTTGTGATTCAAAGGAAATGAGTAATGAGTACCAAGTTAAAGTTAAAGTGAATGAGAATTTCATTTTTATGAGAGCAAATAATGCTAAAAATAAAATGGCGAGTAATTGACTTATAACATGAGAATGTGGATAAGATATGAAATTGGATAATATACCCGACATTGTCGAGAACATGCATTGTACATAATTCGTATATACATTTGTGCATAAATAAATGCTTATAATTGTGCAAGGTTATTATGTGTGTGTGCAATGTGTGTATTGCATAATTGTAATGTGCAGGTTAAATGTTTAAATTTAGACGTTTCTAGATCATAGAATCTAATGCTAATATGGAGCATACTATAAGTAGACCAAGATGGTCTCATTTCATTATTTGTTTTATTTGAATTTGTGCATTGATTGACTACTGAATGCTATATGAATGTGATTAATTGTGTTGGTTTCCTGACAAGAGGTCTGATGAATGTGATGTATAAATGAAATATTAAAGTGCTTATTGAATGTGAATTGGACAGAATAAGTGTTTTCTTAACTTAAGTGTTGAATGCTGGACTAAGGTCTGATGACAATGTGAATGAGATGTGATAGTGAATATGATTTTGTGTTATTGAACATTTTCAATCGACTGAATATTGTGATGGATTTCATTACATAAATGTTTAAAACATAATAGCAATTGTGACTAGAGTAGTCACCGATCAGAACTTAAAGCTCAACGAGTGAAAAAGAGTCTCGAACTCAAAAGTGAATAAGAGCCTAACACTCACTATGTAAAATGAACCCTATATCCCCCAAGCAGATAAGGGATAGTTAGTAATGAACCAGGTATTCAATAGATATGGGACAGTTTAGGCACTCGGTCACAACAAAGTAACAAATAAAAAGTGAGTCTCATATGCACTGCATATGCATAATATGAACGATTAAATTGTATTGAATGTGAAATGTGAAATGTGAAATGATGTGAATGTGAATTATGTGTTATGTAACTGGGTGAGCCATCGATGATGGTCACTCATTGAGTTTGCAAAACTCACCCAAAATTTGCAAATATTTTTCAGGAGCAGAAAAATATCCCGTTAGGCAAATGGGAGTATACCTCCTGCATGTAAGACAGGGATAGAGGTTAGGATCAGTTCGCGTCTGTATTGTATTCCTTTATTTTCGTACTGAATTGTATTTTTCGCAAATTTTGTACGAAGGAATGTATTCTGAAATTATTATACAATGTATATGCGAATGTAATTATGTTGTATTGACAGTATGATTATGATTGTTTTGTTTCTAAAATGGGTCCTAGTGATTAATGAAACTCTGATGATTTGAAAAATATTTATGGAATAAAGTGGGCTCTATTTGATGATTGATTTCCACATACTATATTTGTGGTTTCAAAAAAAAAACTAAGTTTTGACTTATTAGTACTCTAGCATGTCACCCTCATGGGGCACGGTTTTAGATATCACTCAAGATTTCGGGCACGTGTCTTGTGGGAGTGGGGTGTTATAAGCTTGGCTAGTGATATTTTCTCTGAAGATACTACTTTGAGTGATCTTACTAATACACAAATCTCGATTCTTTTCTGATTTTATATTTAGAAACATTCCCAATTATTTTCAGCCAAGTGACTTAGGTTGTTAGTCATTTAATTTTTGGATAATTATTCTTAAGTTTTCATAAGTGTTGTCTACAAAAAGTTGCAAAGTTTGCTTTGCACCTAAGTTCCATAGTACACCATCACTTCAAGTTCTTCTTAGACTTTCAACAGCTCTATCTAACATCTCTATAATATCCAAAATCAATGCTTTTATAGCTTCCTATTAACTGTTTATCCATATAACTTTTTGGCAAATTATTAGTTTTGTTACAAATTTTGTGAGCCTCTGATCGAATCTTATGACAATGAATAGTCATATAAAGTGAATAATTGTTTTGGGATGCTATTAGAAATTCATAGTACTAGGAATGATGATGATGATGTGTGTAATCAAGTGGAAAATCTCTAAATCTCATAAAGGTGCATGTGTGTTAAGGAAGTTATTCTCTTAATTCATTAAATAGATTGTTTAGGGAATGATAGGTTATGTTCATCTTCTAACTATCATGTAAAAGATCCTCTTTGATGATGACAACTAATAGTTGTGCATTAGTGTGTGTTTTTCTAAATATTTAGCATGTGTTTCTTGCATAATAGGTTATTATTATGGTGTTTTACGACTTATTTTGTGTGTTTTTGTTTACTTTGATATTTATGGTTGTTCTTTTATGTTTGATGTTGGTTTAAGATAAAAATTGATCATTTTGGTGTAAGAATTGAGGGTGGCCACCTTTATGACTAAGTTAGGGAGCAAGAGAGGAGAAGAGAAGTGGAGAAACTATAGAATAAGAACCCACGATCGTGGGAATGGGCTTGTTTCCAACGACCATGGGAAATCTCTTCAGAATGTTTCGACCATATTAACCCACAATCGTGGGAATCATAGGGATAATTCTCACGATCTTGCGAACTGGAGGCAGAATGGACACGTGAGTTTCACTTGGTTTTTAGGGTTTTATGACTTGTCTTGTGATATATGAAGACATACAATCCCAAGAGCCGTCAAAGGGTTGTGGAACTTACGTCTTAGAGCTAAAAAGCAAATTGAGATCCTAGAGATAGAGGAGATTCAAGGTTTTATTTCTAATTGGGCAAAGAGCACCCCATCATCCAGATTTTCCAAATTTGACAAAGAAGAGGAGGAGTTACCTGTCCAGACTGTCCAGTCTTATTTCAATATCTTCTAGGATGTTTATCATGGATTATTTGATTGTTAGGGATGTTATGGATATTATAATTGGCTAAAACAATTTTCAGGGTTTGTTGTTGAACTATCTGTGAACCTTTGGTTATTAATTTAATGATATAAATTTTTATGTTATTTATTGTGTTTAAACCTTGCAATAAATCGAGAGAGTGAGTTTGGTAATCTGTGTTAATTATACAATGAGAGTTGATGATTAATAGGCCTATAAATAACAAGTTATTGATTTATTAGGAAGAGATTTCAATAGATCAATACACTACCTATAGGATAGCTTCATATTTAGTTTAATGTTTAGGAAAGGCTTTGCACATCGAGAGAACCCAAAGTTAATTCTAAATTTAACTAGTGATATTTAGTTGCAACTTAAGAGTGGGTAGCTAGAATTTTAGGAAATTTTGGCCCAAGAATAAATTGAATCAATTAATTATGTAATACCTACTCTCGCAAGACACGTGCCCAACATCCTGGGTGATATCCAAGTCTGTGCCCCGTGAGGGTGGCATGCTAGAGCACTCAATCATTCAAAACTCAGTACAAATTTTTTTTTCAAAACCATAAACATAAAGTGTGGAAATCGATAACCAAATCAGGCCCTCTTTAATTCATAAACATTTTTTATCATAGTAATACAATCATCAACAATTTCAATAGCCATTTGGGTCCGTTACAAATACAAAATACTTATCGAAATTTTATTATATTGCAAAAATCATATACAAACATTTCCAATTTGGAAATTTATTTCAAAACGGAAATATTTGAATACACAAGTTACAATAATTGCATAAGACTTAATTTGATACAAAATAAAGGAAATACTAATGCAGAGGTCAACTAATCCTGACCTCTATCATTTTCTTGCATGTCGTAGGTATACTCTCGTTTGTCTAACATAGTATTCTTCAAGCATGAAAATCACATTGCAATTTTTGATGAATTTTGCAAACTCAACGAATGAACCATCATTGATGATTTTACCGGATCACATACATAGATCACATATGCACGAATATTCATTCAAAACATCACAACTCACACAACATGGCACAGCATAAGATCAATGAATACATCTTTGCAAATCATTCATGGATTTTAATCTTATATGAATGCCATATATATGGGACTCACATTCGTTCTTATTGTTGTGACCGAGTGCCTATCAAAAACTTATACAAATACTGGTCTATAGGGCTCAGCCAAACAAAATCATAGACCATAGCTCTAAGTTCATAATCAAAAATCACAGAGCAAAGCTCTACGTGGAAACGCTTCAAACTGGCTACTCAAGTCACAATGCCTTTATCTGAACATGTGTTTTATGAAATGCATCAAATATTGAATATGTCATATATCACAATCTTATACAAATGCTCAAAAAAAGTTTTCACATTCATATGCCCAACTAATAAACTCCTCAGACTTTAAGTCCAGAATTTAGAAACAATTTGCAAACAATTTCGTAATTTTTTTGAAAATTTAACAAATCAAATCAATTCAAAACAAATCAATCCTAAGAAATCATCTAGGTTGACTCAAAGTACGCTCCAAAATGTTATTGCTTGGATGGTCCAACAATGTCCGACTGGCATCCAATGAGTTCTTCTATATCATAGAAAACACATTTACAAATATCATACTTTTGCACAATTGTACAAATATTCCTTAATGCACACATACTTATACAATATGCACAATGCATGTTTAATGACAATTCTGGGGTACTTTATTAAGATCCTTATGAAAAAATAATTCAGATATCAAAGCCCTCATTAATACCATGTATATTTATAATTTGGACCAATAAAAAGCAATGTGAAACCAATTACACAACTTCATTGACCACTTCATATTTTCTTCCAATATACATACGTGTCAACTTTGTATAATAAATATAGTGAAGTAAATGGAAAAATTAGGCAACACTTCCTTCTACAAAGTTATTTTCTAATGTCTTAAGTTTCTATTGACACCAAAATTACTCAATTTGGTTTAGTAATTTGGAAGATATACTTTAAAACTTTTCGGACTGTTCTTATTGAAAAAAATTTTACTATGTACAACTTCTATCCAGAAATTCAATATCTTAGAGAACAAATCAAAATTCGACTTCTTGAGACAATTTGTAGGCCTATATCTCTAGTTTACTCCAAATAAAAAATCATCTCATTTGTTCTATAGATCCAGATATAATCAAAATACTGAAGGGTGCTCAGGAAGATAACACTAGTTCATACCATTCCAACAGATTCTCTCTTTTCGTTCAATCAATCTTTTTCGAAACAATTCAGAATGCTACCAATTTTTTTTAGAGGTAGGAAAATGTGTTAGGAATCTATTGGTTTAAGAATCAAGTCATTTGGACATCAGATGAAGAATTTATACCAAAAGATCAAAGTATGTTCAAAAAAATAACCTTCCTTTGGATAAACATGGAAGTCGCGATGCACGATCGCGACACTCTAGGTGGTCCTGCGAGATCACGATCGTGTACGTGCACGACCATGACATCTCATATGATCCTGCGAAGTCACAACACTCTAGTGCGCAAAGAGATTACGATGTATTGGTTTAAAATTTAGTGAAAAAAAATTTCGTCGCTAATATGTCGTTGGTACTGTCAAATCTTCATTTCTCCACCATACTTTCTTGCCTTGTTTACTAGTGGTAATTGGTCCGTTACTAAATTATATTTTCACTTTAAACTTACTGACGAAAAGCTAAATATCGTCGATAATTGGCAACGGTTTATTTTCCATTGTCGATTCCTTATTTTCTTGTAATGTTACTCATCCTTCGAATCTCCTATGTACGTAACTCATTAAGTTTCCGGTTATGTTGGCCACTTGAATTAACACTTAATTTAAGTAAGTCAAGAGCGGTATCTAGCAACACGTCATAACCCTTAGTTGACCAAAAAGTCAGTGGTTTGATTACGAACCCTTCCATACGCAATGTTGCCATGCAATTCATCATTTCACCATCTATATCCCACTTAGTTCAGAGTATGGTCAAAGTGTCAACTCCCACTGGACTGACTACGTCACATGTAAGTGATATTAGATCTTATCCTGAGGATCTCATGACTCTATATATCATTTAAGACTCTCTTTATAACATATATCTTCTATGGATAGAGACTTAATGACCTCGACAAGAGGATGTGGGTATCATCTCCTTTTATCAAAAATGGTCAATCCTTTATTAGTTACTCAATTACCTTCGAATACCTCAAGTTGTACGCAATCATCACCCTCTGAGTAACCCCTAAAAGGCACCAATGAATAGAGTCAAAGCACAAGATTAGTATCCGAGATATCTTTGAGCCCTCAAATCAAAGGATACTTGCACCATTGCTATTATAAGACTATCATTGACACTAGAATAGAATATTCATATAATTGTCTCATAATAGGTCAATC
>JANJEY010000004.1:44139327-44149915 GCA_024703695.1 Erythroxylum cataractarum | reverse complement strand
CCTATCTTTAATTCCTAGCAATAATCAATGAATGCATGTACCACTTAAAGAGCCAGTAATCATTATGTAAATGCATGCATGTTAATAAGATGCATGAGCAAAACCAATGCATTTCCTTTGTACCTCCTTGAGCACACTTGTACAATATTTCGGGTCCTCACCCTTCATTTGGGGATGGGATGTTACATTAAAACTCCTTTGAACCTGAAAAACAACGTTGCAATTTTGATGAGTTTGCGAAATTTGTGAGTGGACCATCATTGATGTGTTCACTCAAGTCAAAAAACCAAGATAAATTGTAACCTAATTCAACAAGCACATCACATCATCCAGTATTAAATAACACATACATTTTATCATATTTCAATAAGTACAACATGTACACAAACAATGCATATCACTATTTCAAAACAATTTAATAATTCATCTCAATCATTCGTATGATACATGTAAAGTTATATATGCAAATGCATATGTGACTATTCTTATTTTGCTTTATTATGACCGAGCGCCCTTTCAACCTAATTTACTATCCTGTATCCATTGTGAATACTAAGCTCATTTCTAGCCTGAATTTTTTGTGGATTCCGAGTCCATGTTATCTGAGTCTGAGGCTCCTTTCATCATTCTGAGCTTAAAGCTCTTTTCTCTTATTGGACACTCTAGTTATAACTCTCTTAACTGATCATGAATGTCAAATTCAATGATGTGAATCATCTCACACATAATTTGTTTTCATCAATCTAATTGATTATCCAGAATTCATATTCAATTTGAATCAAATAACCATTTCATGGATAATCATAAAATCAACAATTGATTTAATTTAAAAAAACTTCTATATATTGTCTCATAATATCAAACTCCTCGAACTAAAAATTCCCAGAATTATAACAATCATATAAATAACAATTCAATAACTAAAATTTAACCAACAATAAATCAATCATAGTGAGAAACATCTAGGTTAACTCACAGTATGCTCCAAAAAAGCTATTGCCTTGATGGTCCAGCAATATCTGGAAGTTGACGATCGCCTTGCATGTCTATCGTCATCCAATACACACATAATTCACAAATCACTTAGTTATTTAATCAAATGAATATACAATCATACACTTGTATATGTTTCATGTTTTAATGCATGTTCCATTGACTTTCGAGGTATATATTCTTATACTTAGATCTTGACTATTCAATTTGAACTTATACACCCTAAGACCATTCAAACATTATATTTTATATACTACCATTTTTCAATCAAGTTTGTACCTTTAAGTTTGCTTGATTTACTCCAAATTCATCAACCATACATTACACCTATACTTGAACATTTTTATGATAAAAAAGCCTCTTATAACACACACGCAATTGTTACTTTAAATCTGGAATTTCAACAAGCTAGATTTATACATTCATCAAACTTTTTCCAGCAATATATATTCATACATTTACCTAATTCTCATTCACAATTACCCCATGTTCAATGCTCATTCATCCATACCTTATACACATTCCTCATGTCATTAAGATCATGTTTGCATTAAAAGAACTCATTTATTCCTTTAATAAATTATAATTTTCGTATTTGAACTCAACCTCATCAAAATAGTCTATTCTTTAGGTTATGACATCAGTTAACTACGTAAACTTATCAAGCCCTTAACTAATTAATCAAGCAACAATCTAGGCTCATTCTTAGCCTTAATCAAGTCCAAATATACCAATTTAGAGTGAAATATCTCAGGTGGTTCGACATGTACACAAGGCTGAAATTAAAATTCCAGAATTTGTCATCGACATCACTAATGTGTGTAACTTTACTACCTTCAATACTTCACGAATTTTACAAGCTTAGAGACATCACTAACACCTAAAAATTTCTAGATTTTATATCCTTTAAGGTTACTTCATTTTATTCCAATTTAACTTCCATATTGGTTACACTAAAGCTTACAAAATTATGCTCACTTATGTCATTAATAGTCACTTTTTACAAACATACCTACAACTCTAATTTTCCAGATTCGAAAAAACCTTAATAACACCTATCTTTAACATGAATTCCTCATCAATTATACTTCAAATCCCAACCTAAATCATCTATACAACAACCCATAAACTATTGTTTTCGTACATGTAAAAACAGAATAGAAAAGTGCCCATTCATTCTCTATTTTCAAGCACATCTTCAACGCCAATTCCACATTCAATCTATCCCTATTCAGTCATAATAAAAATTCTGCTAATATATACCATAATAGGCCAGATTTTCACTTACTTGATTAGCTTGAATGCCACCTTCAAATGTCAAGCTTGCTTAGCCTCACATGCATGAAAGAACATTTAAGAATAGTGAAGGAGTAGGGTGATTTTGGCAATGACAAGAAGAAGATAACAAAATGTAACAATATTATGCCTTTAAAGCTATTTTTTGATGGAATTTGCATGGGTTTTGGGATGGTAATGTACAAAATTAGAACAAAAATCCAAAAGTGTGGGTGAGTTATGGATTTTAGCAGTGAGAAGGAGAAGAAAGAGAGAGTATAGTAGAAACATTACAAAAGAGCTTAATGTATTGGTCACATGGTGTAGGACGAATCTTCTTTCATTAAAGGAACTTGTCATTTAAATAAGCAAGACACATGTCCTCCTTCTTTGGCTGCCAAATGCGACTAAATTCCTAAGCCATTTGTCAATAAATTCTACAAGCCATCTATCACTCATTTGATAGGCTTAGTCATCCTAAATTTCCACATTTCAACTTGTCTTGCTACTTGAAATTTTTCCTAGACTAAATGTACATATTAATCCATCAATCTTATTGTGACAATTGATTCCAAAATACTAATTATAATTCATCAAACTAAAAAATAAGACATTAACAATGCACATTCGTATCACAATTATTTTAAACCTTTCATACCCCCAAAATATGTCAATTGAGTGCATATACCATTTTTGCAATGTTTTTTTGAAATCATAAATCATGTGTGTATGCTATTATTATGCATATAAATGAAATCATGTTCTAAATGTACTAAATACATTCTATGATCATGCAACTCATGAGGCTCAGTAATATAATATTTTAATCCCTCAGTATGGAAATTGGTTATTACAGAGATCCTCTTATCTGATGCACATTATTAATAAAAGGAGCACGTTCGCTTTCCTGAGAAATCGTTCCTAGTATAAACCAAATAAGAACGACAGTGAAAAATAAGAAAATTACTAAAACAATTCAATGAAATAACACAAAAATTTATGCATGAATAGATAAAACAATTAACACAACCATCAAAATTAAATTAAGTGAAAACATTAAACAATTCCCCGACAATGGGGTCAAAAACTTGTTGTGCCTAAAATAAGTTATAAAAATACATAGGCTATCCTGCTCATAAGTATAAAAGGTAGTTGTGGTTGATTACCCAAGATCGTCTCCCACAGAGGTGAAATTGTTTCACTTAAATTAACCTTGACAAAAATAAAAACAAAGGCAATCTTTAACATTCTATCTCGATTTTTTTAGTGAAAGTTTTAAAGAAAATCACAAAATCAAATTGAGAACTAAACTAATTTAACTAAAAGTAAAAACGAATGAATAACTTGAATTGGGACACTCTTGAGAATTAATTTCACTAATTTATCTTCAATACATGACTAAGGGGAAATAATTGGGTAGTATCTTACTAAAAGTAATAGTTGGGTTCTAAGATCAACTCAAATAATAAACTAAGTCTAACTTTTGTATTCGACAAGTTATCATCTGAATTAATTATGGAAACCCGACTACTAATTACCACTTAAGTTAATATATTTCTAGTTCAACCTAAACATCTATAGGTTCTCATTCCATATTAAACTTCTTCTTTTGATCCTTCGTTTAATACCAAAATGATGCAAAGTTTGGTCATGCTATTACAACCATTCAATTAAAAAAATATAGTAATATAAAACAACAACACAGTCCCTCAATCATGGATATTTGACTAAAATATCTACATTAATCCTAAAAAAATAGATCAGCCCGCCACAAAAATAACAAGATTCTTTATATTCAAATACTCCAATCCCATCTTTATCAGTATAAGAGAAGTATTTAAAGCAACAAACCAAATAAATAATCGGAATGAACTACCAAAAGATAACATAGTATGAATATATCAATTAAAAGAGGAGTAAGTTCGGTAAAACAACAAAGAAATAATAAACAGAATGGGCAAACAAGAGTTCAGATGAGGGAGTTGCGGTGATCTCTTACCACTCTCAAGCATTTTGCATTGACTCTTGCCTTCTGCTTCTATTTGGTTCTGACCCAGACGTTTGACTACTCACATTGCTTCTATCTCTCTACTGTACTTCTTCTTGATAGGTGCTTAATTGATTATGAAATTATCCAATAATACTTAGTGATTATTGACATGAAAATACTTAAGATACTCACTTTAATTCATATATGACGTTAGGTACAATTTGGAAACAAAAAAATTAAAGTGGGTCAAAAGCATGACAATTGGACCATTTTTTGAAGGATAATACTCACTTATCTTCATGGAGAAAGAAGCTAATATGAAAAATGTTAAGAAAGGAGATATATGTTAAAAATACAAAGAAGATAAAGGTATGATATGGGACAACCCCATGCATGTAAATTTAATGATGACCGATACGAAAATGCATAAGACAACACCTAGAAGAGAAGCAAAACAACAGTGAAGCATAAAGAAAACACACAGCTCCAAGATGTCTAATGTCTGTGTTTCATGTAAACAACTGCATTAATCATAGACGAGGAATGTTTTTCAAGAGCAGATGTTTGCAAGGGTTTTGGACGTGAATAGTAGCTTGGACCAATGTTTATTTGTCACATCACATGAATAGCAACTAAAAAAAATAACAAAAGAGAGTCCCGTGAAAAAAAAGAGAGCTTGCAACAGAGAAACAAAAGGATGCGCAATGAGAGGAGCAACTAGGGGTCTTCGATAGGGATATTAATAGGGGATGAAGTATTTTTTCAGGAGAGACGCAGGAAGGGCTAGACATCCCGTCGACAGTTTGAAGGTGACATCAACATCGACGACTCGGGTTAAGTATATTTCATTTTTTTGTTTCTGTCTCTCCTATTGAATTGATTGTGTTATCCTAGGCATATGGATTTAGGTAGTGTATGGATAATCAAATTTTTGTTATTGTTCGTTTATTTATGTATGAACTTATTAGGTATTATGCAAGGTTGATTTTAATGCATTCATTGAATCGTTTATCTGTAAACCCATTGCTAAAATTTTGATGTAATCTGTAATTGTTATGTTGAAATTCATATGTAGCGACTAATGATTTGTAATCATTTGGGATAACATGACCTAGGTTAAATGACACATTGTATGTGATTGTTGCCTTGATTAATCGATTTTCTTAATTCTTAATGTTGCTACCTAATTAAATCTAAAGATCAAATCATATGCTATTCGGTAGCTAGGTTTAATTAATGATCATATCATAATTAAACAAAACTAAAGGAAAAACTCGAGTTAATTATTAACCCATGATTAATAGTTGCTAGGAGAGGTTTAAGAACAACAAATCAAGGAAATATGCTTAATTAGGGTGTAGGCTGAGATTGAAACAAAGAATTGGGTCCTTACCAAATTTCCCATTTTTATCATTTTTTGCATGTTTTCTTTAATTTGTTTTTTAGTATAGTTTCATTTTATTTTCTTATTCCAAAAATCCAAAACCCCCAAAACCTAGACACTGATTAATTTCAGTTCATAAAATTTGCACACACTCTTTGTGGGATCAACCTAAACTCACCACTGGTATAGTAGTAGTCTGCTTTTTATTTTGACTAGTGTTACAACACGTTGTCATTTGTCTTTCTCTTCTAAGTCCCCACTCTATTTCTTTGCCTCTCTTCTCTCTCTCTTTATCTATTTATGTCCTCTAAATGAGTCCCTATAGCGTGTATGTGTCCCGTCGACTCTCTCAGTTAAGCTCCCATTCTTCTTCTCACTCTTTTTCTATTTATAGCATGAGTCTAGGTTTAGGGTTGTAGGTGTTGGATCCCGATTTTTGAGTGAAAATAAGAAATATTCAAAAGTGGATGAGTTGATTGAAATTAAGTTGAAAATCAAAAAATAAAGAGAGAAAGTGTGAGAAGATGAAAAATTGTAAAAAGTTTTACTTTTTGGCCTTTGAGGGTTGACTTTTGATTTAGGCAAAATTTGATAAAATTATTTACATAAAACTTGTAGATTATGTTAAGAGCTTTCTGTAGCCATAAAGTTTGTAATTTTTCGATCTCGGGAGTGAAAGTTATGATTAGTCAAAGTTTAAGTGTGTTATAGGTTGACTTATATTATGACTGAAGCTTTGACTGGAAAATTTACCTAGTTAGAGGATAATTTAGCTTTGAAGTTCTTCATAAAAATTGAAGGATTTGATTTGATCTTTATTTTGATATAAAGTATGCCATTTTTCGATCAAGGAATAATAAATTATGATTTTTAAAAGTTTATGTTATGGTTTTAGCATGAATATTAGAGGACATAATCTTTGACCGAAAAATAGACTCCCTTAGGAGTCAAATTGATTTTTATGTCCTGCATGGAAGTTGAAGGTGACTTTCTGATCTTCGCATCGATATAAAATATGACATGATTGGAATTTAGAGTTGAAAGATAAAAATTTTCAAAGTTGAGTCTTTGTTTAAGGATATATTAATTTGGACAAAATCTTTGACTAAAAAAGTGATCAGTTTAGAGACATAATTGATTTTTGATTTCTCATGAAAGTTGTAGAGCTTCCTTCAAGCTTTTCATAGAGACCAAGTTTGTTAAAATTGGAGTTAAGGATCAAAAGATATGAATTTTAGAAGTTTTAGAAGTTAAAAAAAAATATTGAAAATTGAAAAGTCCAGGCGCTGCTCGCCCTCGGGTAAGGGCCAGGGCTCGCCCTCGAGCGAGGGCGAGCGAGCTCTCGCCTGTGCGCACGGGCGCTCCGCCCACATGACGTCGTTTTCTTTTCCTCCAGCGCGATGTCGTTTTTGTATTTTGCTTCTCCGCGCGCGAGCCTGACTTTCGCTAAACGACGTCGCTTTGTTTCGTTTGCGCGACGTCGTTTTGGTTGTTCCGTGTCTGGCGCTGCCGTTTGGTCTGATGCGGCGCTATTTTGGCTTCTTCTGATATTGATCTATTTCCTTCTTAATCCGGCCTTTGTTCACTCTTTTGCTTATATCTTTTCCGTCCGACATCCGATTGAGTTGATTCTTGATGCGTTGGATTTCTAAGACAATGAATTTCAGTTTTACGAGAAATTTGTAATTTTATGAGATTAAATTAAGGGTGATTAATTTAATCAAAATGAGTTGACTAATTTTCTGAACATAGTTCAGTATTTTACAAAATTCGGGATCTGTGGTGATCCGATTGAAGTGATTCTTAAGGAGAAATAAAATTAAGACATGGGGCTACAAATCATGTGAAGAAATGAAATGTCAATTTTGCCCTTAAGACCTTCAAATTATGAATGGAAGTTCGGATTTGTGTGCAGTCTTGGATTAGGAACATCTGAAAGTATTTTGAGCATAACTTTTGATTTGGGAATCAGAATGAGGTGATTCTTGTTTTGAATTAAACTAGAGACATAAGGCTACAATTTTTATGAAGATTTATAGTTTCAATTTTGTGTTTAAGAATTTTAATTTCTGGATGGAAATAATCATACATGGAAAATGTGTTAGAATATGACATGTCGGAAATGTTTTGAGCATAACTTTAGATGTAGCGCTCGGAATTGGATGATTCTTGTGGCATTATGAAATTAAGACATAGAGAAATAATTCAGAAATTTCGACAAATTCTTTCAAATTGATAGTGCGAATCAGATCCGCAAGTAAGCATAAATTAAAGCAAGCATTAGGGGCATTTTGGGAACTCTCCTTAAAGAGAGGGAAAAAAGGGTCATTAGACCCTCATTTTAATTGACATGGTAGTATATTAACCTTTTGGTTGTCGTTGGAGTAGAGGAAGCTTGAAGGTTTGAGAAGAAAATAAGAAAATAAGAAGAGAGAATAGGAGAGAGTTGGATGGGAGATGGAGAAGAGGAAAAGTAAGTAGATTTTTTATTTTTCCAAGCTTCCAAGAAGAGTTTGAGAGATGTTCCAAGAGGAAAAGGGTGGAAAAGCTTGAAAGCTTCCCTTGGGCTTTGCAAAAATTCGAAAATGAAGGAGAAAGAGGTAAGAGAGATTTTTAAGTTTTGAGTTTTTAATGATTTGTTGGTTTAGAAATATGGAAAAGGTGATGGGTTTGTGATTTCCATGATTAACTTTGGAAGATTTCATGATGAATTGATTTAATTTTGGATTTATGTGAGTTAAGGTTTAGGTAAAATTTGAGAATTTGAGATTTTAGAAATTCTTGATTTAGAAAGCTTGGAAATATGATGATTATGAATTTCCTATAGTTAAGTTTGAGAATTTTGCAAATTATAATGTTGAATTTGGATGATTATGGCTTAGGTTATTTTAAATTAGAAGGAAGAAAGAAGAAATGGTCAATTTGGAGCTTGGAACAAGTTTCTGGCAATAATTCGAGGTGGGTAGCATATTTATATTTTGATTTGTAAGCAATATACGAATTTTTGAAAATTAAAGAAAGCAAAAATGGGATGTTGATAAATTATTGTTTTTGTAAACGTTTTAAAAAAATGTTGATTAATATTTGAAATTATGAGTTCCGAATGATTTTTGAATTATCTGAAAAATTGGAACAATGTGCTTTATGAAATTGTATACGCTTTGATATATGTTTGAAAGAAATAAATTGCATTCATTTTTATGCATTTGATTGGTACGTGATTAAATTATTGAATTTCAATTGAATGTGAATTCTCATATGATTTGATGTGATTTGTGTATGTGAGTGTGTCAAGTGTGACATGATATAGAAATATGAAAAATTTGAAAAAAATCAAGATTTTGAAAAGTGCCTTCGGGCAATTCGAATCTTTGTTTTCTCTTATATGTTATGTGGGTTCAGTTAGGTCCCTCTGTGAGTCAGTGCACTGTCTCTATTTGTTTATAGCCTTCTCCCGGCTGCCCGCTAGTGGCACGGAGCTCCGATTTTGGACTCCCTTCACAGCTACACTGGACCGCTATGCGGGAAAGTTTAGTACGTTCTGTTTCTGACCGACCAGACCATCTTGTTATGTTACATGCTTTTGATTTGTTTTTGTGTGCTGCATTCATGTTTAAAATTGAGAAATGAAAAAGTGGGATTTGTATGAAAAGTTTGAAAAATTGAAAGGTTTGAGAAAACTGTTTGAAAAGTTATAAAGTTTGAAAAAAAATTAGCCCTTTTGGCAAAAAGCTTACAAAAAATGATTTCTACTTATTTGTCAATTTATAAATGTGTTATCCATTGAGCCGTCGAGCTCACCCCCCTTTCATCCCCATCTCCAGGTTTCGAGTAGGAGATTGAATGAAAGAATGTGAAGACGTCTAGTCCGATTTTGCATCGTTTGTATTTTTATGTGAAATGAGATTTGTATATTAATATTGTTTATGGCTTAAATTGTCGTTAAGTAAGTAATTATGATGTATTTCGAGCATGCATTTCAGAATGTATGAGGATCATGAATTAAAGTACGAGAGTGTGAAATTGTATATGAAAGTGTGTATGAGTTTGGAAATGAGATTGATTTATGAAACTAGTAGATTGAATTACAATTATGAAAGTGTTTTAGAATTAGGTTTGCGTTTGTGTATGTTGAGATCCTGGATGGAGGGTCCGGTAGATTTTGATGTTTGTATATTTGGTTGGGAATTTTAGAAGTGTATTTTGAACCTTTGCAGGTTTTGCGTTAGGTCAAAGGCAGCCGTTATGCTGCCGAAATTTTGATAAAATCGGGGATAAAATGTAATTTGTGGATTTGTATGGATTTATAAGAATATGATCAAGTATTGAATTTTGTATGAGTGTACAAGCATTTGAGTAAGTATTGACATTTGTATATGGACGATTTTGTATGTAAGTATTGACATCGTCTGTATTTTGTATGTCGTTCATTTCCAGCTTCTGTTTTTCGATTGGGATCTAGTCTTCGGATCGGGTTCCAATAGATATGGTATCAGAACCCAGTAATTGGATCTTAACTGGGCATATAAGATTGAGAAGAGTGTGTAAGGATAAAATTGAAATTGTGGGAATGTGCTAGGTGATCGTTTGATTTCGATGAAAATAAGTAAGAATGACTTTAGGAATGTGCAATTGATATGAATGATTTGTCATAAATTATGTGAAGAGTAAAAGTGATTATTTGATGAAGATGATAAGAATTTTGAGCAATTTAAGGAAAGAGGTCATAAAATTGAGAGTTCATGATGTATTGGATGAATAGATGTTGAATGTTTATGTGTGAGATGAAATGAGAAAGGTTTGAAAGATGGAATTAATATTGAAGATCCATTGGTTAATTCGAAATGATTATTGGTCCTTATTGGGCTACTTAAGCAATGGGACATATGACTTGTGAACTATTTGATGTGAGGAGATAGTGATTTTGGATATGATATTAGTATTAG
>JANJEY010000004.1:44115397-44127625 GCA_024703695.1 Erythroxylum cataractarum | reverse complement strand
GCCGAGCTATAATTTAATACTTCTAACCCGTCCCAATTTACCAAAATACCCTTCCCATCGGTGATGGGATGTTACAATTCTCCCCTCCTAATAAAAATTTCGTCCTCGAAATTTCATATACGATTGATCAAGAAGATAGGGGAGTCTTTTCGATCATTGACTTACTGATTTCCACTTATTTAGTTACACAAATAATTTCTATCACTTAACTGAAATCAAAACAATCAATGAACCACTCGCTTTACTCAAACTCTACATTGCCTTACCGTTTTCGCATGATTATTCGCAATTCATCACTTTCAATACCAATAACACATATATAGGATCCTAACGATATTTTCTAATCATGTCTATGAAACACTTTGGATCTGGATTGTCTTTTAGATTTTAAAATGTCTTACCAAATTTAATCACACCACAATCACATGGAGGTCATTTAATCACGAATTTAATTTCCCTATTCACCTTTGTCTCCATCTATGCATTTTGGTCGAGGTGATACTCTTCGAATCATTTCATTTATCACTTATCAGATTACATCTCCTCAGAGTTAAAACACTAATCTCATAAGATTTTAATAGCCTCGATCTACTCAAATCACTACTCTTTTACTTGGATTTCTCGATCCTTATTACAAGTTCATTTTTACTCATCAATATAATACACTATTCAAATGGTGTCACCCAAACAACCATTGTTATGTCCTCACTCAATCTGGACTATACATCAATTTCATGTCCCTATGAGCCCCAAAATACCAGTTTGACATTTGCTTCCAACAGTCTAGTCTGTTGGTTATTCACACATGTAATCATTCGATTTTACTCTCTAAACCATCAATTACCCTTTTGATGTACTCTTATCAAACCATAAGGCTCGGATCGTTCCTCGCGATTTCTCTAACGGTTTCTTTAGTGGATACCACACATATTTCTTAATCGAACTATACATATCACTTTCCTCAACAATTGGAGTTATTTTCAATTTTTTGATAAGGTTCGCAAATTTCACACACCTAATTTGGTCTTTGCTAATTCCTTATATGCACATCTGATTTGGAATTCCGATAGCTAATAATACATTCTTTTTGCCTCTTTTTGCTAGCTCGTCAGATTGCACTCAGTAATACAAGCCTATCGTCCGAATTGTGATCTTCTACCATTGAATTTTTTGTTCAATCCATTGAATTATACCACTAGCTTAGTTTGAAATAATCAATCGCTTAATCCTTTTCAAATCATTCAAATTCATGAAAATATCTCAATCGTTATCTATTTGCATATCCATGGACATCTTCAAAATATTTCTGTACGATTAAAGTCTCCAAGCTCTTAAAACACTACTCAGTACAACAAATTTCAAATCATCAATCATGATACCGCCCATGAAGCTATATTTGTCCCTAGGTACATAAAATTCACTTTATACAATTTCAATAGATCACATCATAACCTTTACTGGGACACTTCAGTATATATTGCAAATTTTCCAATTTAAAGCGATACGATCAATACTCAATTTGTAAATTTTCTCCAAATGTCTCTTTTACAATCATCAGTCATAACATTCACACGTTTTCCTCAAACATTCTTGTCAATTTGCTAAAACCAGAAAATCTTTGACAATTCCAGAACGTATTCAGCCTTCAGTTAGTTCCAATTAACTCCAAATTCCGCATACACATATCCCTTGAACTTTCGCATTTTAGCAATACCTATATCTTTATTAATTCTCCCAATATACCATGATCGTATCTTCACCAACCAATCATGCTTTCAACTATTTCACAGTAGCCACATATATGTCCCATAGTCTAATTTACTTTAGAGAAACACCATCAACCTAAAAGCATGATTCATCCCCTATTTTGGGCACTGATTCCGGAACCCAACTCTTGCTCTGATACCACAACTGTTGGGTACCAATTTCGGAGCCCAATATTTGGAACCATAAAATGTGCGTTTGTACTTGTTATCATGAAGGGTTATTCCAATTAACCCTCATTAGTCATCCTCGATTCATCTTCATTCTCTAATACCATACGTGTTGGGCCCTATTTTTTGATTCATTCTTATACTGAAACAAATATTATATGGTCAACTTCCATCTAGATATTGAACATCTTAGAGGTTGAATTAGAATTCGACCTCTTCATATAATTTGTAAACCTACGTCTCTAATTTACTCCACATTAGCAATAATATCAATTGGAACCCTACAGGTCCAGATATATTCAAAATGTCGAAGCATGTTCAGTAAAATAACACCAGTTCATACTATTCCAACAGATTCGTTTACTTTCCTTTAATATAAACCTTTTTCCAATCAATTTGGAATGTTGACAATTTTTTTGGAAAGATAGCACAATGTGTTTTGGGGTCTATTCCTTTAAGATTCACTTCATTTGGAGGTCGGATAACAAAGATTGGCCAAAGGAAATCAAAAAAGGTTCTATCCTCAATCATATTGAACTTATTTCAGGAAAATTGGCATAACTTACTCTAGAGATATCAAATCAAGGTCATTCTTGAAGGGTTAGAAAGAGGACTTCAATATCTACATCTTTGATGAAGACATTGAAGTGAGATTTTGTCATCTAGAGGGTCAGAATTAGATCAAACAATACAAGATGAACAGTGACTAGAAGAAGGTTATGAATAGTACACAGAAGATATCTTGCAATTCGTATAACTTTCTCTAGAGACATCGGATTAAGGTGTTCTTTAGACAATTTGAAAGAGAACTTCAAGATATACAACTTTCATGAAGATCTTGAAGACAAATTTGATCGCTTACAGGGTCAAAAATATGACCAGACGATAGGATTAGATTAACAAGGCACCAGACGATATGACGTCATCACCAAACAATATGATGTTACCAGACGATACGTCCTCACAAGACGAAGCGTTCTCACCAAACGATACGTCCTCACCAGACTAAGTGTCCTTACCAAATGATACGTCCTTACCAAAAGAAGCATCCTCACCAGGAGATAACCAGACGATACATTCTCACCAGATGACACGTCATCACTAGACGATACGTCTTCACCAGACAATACGTCCCATTACTCCTGAGCATCTCCACTTATAAGGATCATAAATTTTGACTCCAATATCCAAAAATTTTATACTTTATAGCATTGGAAAGCTAGAAATACAAGCTACAACTTTCATGAAGATAACTTGTCAAATTCATCCTAGATCAATCCAGATTTTTCCCTAAAGTCAGAACGCAAATTTTTCCCTAATGGAAGACTTGAAATTTTGCATTTCACAAACTTGAAATATCCTGAGCTTAACCAATTACCTACCAAATTGACTTTATTAAACTCTCAAATTTTAACTCATTTATCTCATCACCTTCAACTACATCTGATTAGTCATAATTCCTATCTTCCTTTCCATAGTATCTCACTTATGTGTACATATATATATATCAACGATTTATACTCCAAAATCATCAACTTAAGATGATAACTTCTTCATGTATATCTAATTTAACTCACATCATCCATACACCATTCACATTTCATTAGCATCAAAAGAATAAAGTTTTACAAATCTTTAATGGCATTCCAAGCCACATTACATCATCATCTCAAAATCTCAAATTATAGAAGGTCCTTGAACAAACAAACTTGTTGCTTTCCCAAAATCAACTCGAAATACAAAATAAGTTAATTTTGAGAAATTCCCTTAGGCTCTTGATCACTTGATCTCTTAGCTATTACCTAAAGATGGGATAAAAAGGGGGTGGGGGTGGAGGGAGTGGAGGGTGATCCAGAAAGCTCATGGGTAACAATTTATAATGAAAAAATAAACAAAACCTTTGAAAGCATTTACTTATCGCAAAAAATTGTCTTTGAGTTCATAAAACACATGTTTCTTGATTCTTATTATGTAGTCAAATTTACAAACCATAAAACATGAATTCATCAAACTTGTTCATAGATCATAAGCACATAAACACATCAAAATAGTTTGGGTGGATCCGAAACAGAACGTACTACACATTTCCCCTAAGGGTCCTTTGTAGTCGTGAACAGAACGTACGAACGCAATCCCATATAATGGTTTTACATAGCCATGAACTTATAAGAGTCCATGAAGGAGCTCCATGCCACTAGCGGGCAAGCGAGAGAAGCCTTTAACTTGGTGAACGTGCACATGACTTAACTTAAGGGACCACCACAAAGCCATATAACATGTAATTCATGACCTGTAAACTTGTTTTCCAAAATGTCACATTTTCTGAATCTTGACTTTTCATAGACATGAGATATTGCGAAAACATTTACGAAAACATGATTCCATAAATATGTATCTTTTCACAAAAATTTATTTTCAAAATTTTTTCACATATCAACACAATTCATATATCAAACATATAGCATATTTTCAATTCATTCAAAAAGCGATAAATGCAACATTTATGATGCAATTGAAATCATTAAACTTTTTTTATTTAAAGAAAACATGTAGTGGCTTATTTACTCTATTATAAACATGTACCCACCTTGATTTTCTTGCTTATATGCTTGCTCAAAATGTCTCTGCTCTTGCTTCTCTTATCTTTCTTGATTTTCTTGATTCTTCATCAAATGAAGATATCTTTAGCTCAAATGGAAGCTCTTCTCTTCCTCTACCTTTTTCCCTTCTTGAACAATCTCAAAATCTCTCTTGAAGGTCAAGAAAATTGAAACCCTAACTTGTTTTCTCTTCTTTTCTCTCAACATCCGAAATATCTCTTCTTTCTCTTTCTTATTTCCTTTCTTCTGTCCCAATTCACGTTTTATCCTTCTCTTAAATGTAAGATCACATTTTCCTCTTCCAATCCTACCCTTAATGAATGTGCAATGTTCATTTTACCCTTCCTTATATGCCTTATGTTCTTTATCCTTAAATGTCTTTCCAAAAACACACTTGAACATTCTTATAACCTTAACATTTTAATTTCACTTACCCATTCAATAAATCCTACTAACTTTGACATAATAACTCACTCGAAAAATTTAATCTATCAAAACCTAAAAAATCATTTAAATCATACTTGTTTGTCAAGAAAAAAATTCGGGGCCCAACATAATTAATATTTAACTATAATTTATTATAATTTTAATAAAAATTTTATTGAAATTAGAATTTTATTTTGAGTAAAATACTAAAAGCTCTAAACTCTTTAAAAAATAGGCTTAGACTCTAAGTGATCTATCACTTCAGACTTGTTCATTTTTACAATATTTGTATAGTTCTTTCAACTGGTTCTTATGGATACGATTAGAGGTTGAACATGTATGTAACTTTGATGGTTGCGATGAACTAGTTTTAGAAGTAGTTCATGAAAACTTCAAGAAAAAGGGACAAGCTATACAATAAGATACAACTTATTTTTATGTTTTATTGTGTGCATACGTCAATCATGTTATAGAATTTAAAGTGATGTTAGCTTTTACAAAATTAAACAAAAATTTTCGTAATTTTCCATCAGATCTTATCCCAATTTTCCAGCAAATTCCCCTTCTCTTTAGTAATGTGTGTATGCATTAACCAAACTCAAAGGAGATGCTTCACCGCAGCACTATACCACATTCTTTATAAGCAAAGCAAGGTTGATAATACCAACTAAATCAAACAAATGTCCAAGCCATGGGATTGTTTGCAGGATGGTTCTTATTTCGAAATATATGCTGTTGTACAATGCTTCGACTGAAAATCAATACTGTCTTCAATCGAACTTTGTACTTTGTGCTTCATTTGTCGAATGATAGTAGATCCTTGAGACTAGTTCTGAGAACAGCTTGCTTTTCCTACATAACGTCAAGATAAACCAACTTAAAAGACAATTCAACATCTCTGACTTGAAACATTAGACGCTCCATCAAAACTTTTGCCAGCAGAGAGGCATCATAATTTCAGAATCAGTCAGGCTATTACAGTGAATGTTGTTGTTGTGGTAAAACAGAAATCTCGCTGGTAAGTTATCTTCATTCTCACAAGCATGAGAAAAAAGAAAGACATTTAATTGTGGCTTAGCATAACCAACTAAAAGCTAAATGTAATAATTATCCGATAAAATGAATTTCACCAAGCAAATGTACACAAATGAGTCAGAAGAGCTATTATCAAGGGCTATCGAATTGCCTCCAAGTAACCGAAAGAAATGTTATACGGCTTAACGATAGATCTAAAAAAAGATCACCTGATTATTACTGGAAGATCTAAGCGAGTGATCAAGTAACCTGCCTCTCTCATCATAGAGAATGAGACCACTAAATCTCGGAAGCTCACATTTCTCCCCCATAAGTATCGGCCTTTGCCATACTGGTGACAGCGAGTTATGGCTTTGCCACCTACTAACCTGCGGTTGAGGCGTTTCTCCCAAAGTCGGAGCAGTCTCGTCATACCATTTGCTCGGTCCACTCCACCTAAATGACCCCATCAACACTCTCCTTATTGTAACCCTATTAGCACCACAAGGAGAACATTTAATCAACGCATTTCCGTCTGGATCCTGATTTAACATATCCTTGTTTTGGTCCTTCCTTTTCAGAATTGTTGCAGTACATAGACAAACGACAGCAATGGCAGAGCACACGAATAGGAGGAGTGCATCTCGTGTTTTTAGTTTCCATTTGTCCTCCAACTTCCACAAGGCTTCCATGGCTGCAGGCTTAATTAGTGTGAGATCAAGGTTGGCAGTGACGAAGTTTAGTGTTGCACGCGAGTAGCTAGCTAGCTAGCTTGGTTGTGCATGGCTATATTTGAAAATTACAAGACTTTTCATGTGAGGTCCGCCGCTTGAGAGAGTATTTTCATAATATTAAATGTATTAAAGGAGGATCACGAGGTTTGGAAGGTTTGCTCCGACAATCTCAAGCAAAATAAATAACCGACGGACATTTGCAAATTTGAAGCAACTAAAGTCCATTCTTAATCTGTAAGCTTTGCAACCAAAAAAATAAACGGTGTTGATAAAAAGCATTTACAACATATCATACATCAGCTTTATTATACCTTGTAATAATAAATGTATCGCTACTCTGGAGCTATCAGAAAACGGGGACGAGATTTGATCTTGAGTGCAGTAGAATAATTATGAAACTTTTTCTTATTTTAATTTTTAAAAAATAAAAATCACTTTAATTCTATAAAATGATTAACTTATAAATCATAATAAAGCATTAATCATAATTCGTACTTTATTCTGAAGCTTGATTATATTATTATTGTACCCTTCAAACCATTCACAAAACCGATCCATCTCAGTCATCGTAGCCGCACAAGCATCCGACCTCTAACAATATTCACAAAATAGCTTAAAAAAACTCTGTAACTCTTACAGAAATGGTTAAACAAGAAGTGTTAGCTCCATAAAGCTTAAGCCTATTTATAATAAGTTTTGAACATTTTAGTAATTTAATTAAAATTAAATTCTAATTTTAACTAAACTTTAATTAGAATTACAAATAATTCTAATTAAATATCAATTATGTCCGAATAAGATCTAATATCTTATATTGATCCTTATTTATTAAATATCTCATATTTAATTATAAAGTTTTTCAAGCATTATAATCAAGTCCAACTTGACCAAAATATGTTTACTCTCTTCATCTCATTATTTATCTAAGACTCGTTAGATTTATAAATTAGAATTAGAATTAGAATTAGATAAATTAAAACTCTTTTTAATTTATTTTTAATTCTCCAATTAAACAACTTATAATCATACATCAAGATTGGAATCTAGCAATGCATGATGACCACCCAAATATCTAGGAATGTCAAAATGATTTTGATTAACTTCTCTGTTCATAATTTTTCCTTATAAATCATTCATTTCATAATACAATATTCTGATTAAATAGATAATAGAATTAATGCTATTCTTTTTGAGTCCAATCATATTAGTTCTCTGTCATTAGCTATTGGTTTAATTGATGATATTTGTAAAATATTTACAAAGTATCATTCCACCTTAGCCAAAAATTTCCTAAATCAATACTAATAGAGAAAAATGGAACATTATCCCTAATTACTTTAGGGCGATAAATTATATCTTGATCACATAACTACCTCCATTTAGTTCATGCTACATCCAATGACTATCGACTGAACGATCTATGATTAAATAGGTTGTAAGTGATACGAAAACATAGCAATCCTTATACAATATAATTTAGAGACCGTAAGTCAAAGGATCACTTATACAATCATCACAATCAGAAATTCCATAAACATACAAATAATGTTTCAAATGGATTTCTTATATCGGGTCTATTCAGTGAACATGTTCTCTAACAAGTAGCCATATGTTTGTTTAAGTATCTCTATACTTTAGCCTATGAGATCCACTACTTCCTTTATAAGGAAAAACGTAATGTATGCTAGTCTTTTTATGTTCAATTAATGTTTAGTCTTAATAAAATAATGACTACGCACAATTTAAAGATAATACATAAATGTACTATGAATCTTATAATTATAATCTCATTATAATTTCTTTTGCAATGTATAATTATCCCATGGACTTTATCATAGACATCTAAAAATGTATAAGATAAAAAATGTCTTTAAATTATTTTGAGACTAAACTACAATCAAAGCGATTGACTGTAGAATATAAACCAATAATGTCCCACTTGTTCTAAGCCAATTGTTTAAGTATCTCTTACCTATCACCATATGATGATTATACAATTACTGAGACAGTGACTTAATAAGGGAATTCTATAAGATTCTTTATATTAAGCACTTGTTTAAATCTTACAACTTCCATCATAATTAGGAAAAAAAGCCTAAATATATCCTTTGATATTTGATGAGACCTTAGCTCCTTTGATATGCCCATTGGCTCTCATGTTCCATAATACATTACTATATTGAAAAGTGCAAGGAAATATATCAAGTTCACTAAAGAACTTACTGACCCAAATAATCATTTCCATTAAACAAAAGTTGAAGTTTTGATTAATATGTATATTTAGTCCAGAGCTCCTAGACGCGGATTTTGCATATTAATAATTTGGAACAATTTGGCATAGAGCTCTCTTAAGAATTTATGACTACATAGGACCATTACATTGGAAATGTGTAGCTCATCATGTTTTGGACTTACCTAAACCATTTGATATGTTTATGTGTTCATGACAAGTTGATTTAAGTGATGCATTCATGATATGCATACTTATGAATTTCTGCATGGGAAATGGCTTATAAATGTTTTTGCTTGTTACAAATTATAAAATTGTTACCCACAGGCTTCAAGTTCACCCCCAAACTCCTCCCACATATTCAAGTGATGAGCAGGATATCGAGTAGGTCAAGAGGTAAGGCATCACTCCTAGTTTTTGATTATTTTGTATTTGAAGCAAGTTTGTAAAGCAAGGCTTTAGGTACATTTTGAGCAAATCATGTATCTTTTTTATTTTGAGATTTTGACGTATAAATGTATTTGCAGCTTGAAATGCCCAATTAAGCTTTGTAAAACTTTTATCTTTTGATGCAAATGGAATATGTTTGCATATTTACTCATGACTATCTAAAGTTGGTACGTTGAAATTTTCCAAGTTTCACAAAGGAAAAAATTCATTTTTTGACTTCAAGGTTAATCTAAGCTAATTTAGGCAAATGTGTATTCTAGTAAGTAGTAAGTCTTTCTTTTATCTTTTCAACGGTATTTAGCATGAAAATTTTGGACGTCTGAGATGAAAGTCATGGTTCTTATAAGGGAAGAAGTGCAAGAGAGGAGTTGTATCTTCTGCCTTCTTACTTCTTCTATGATGACATCATCTTCTTCTGTGTTTTCTTTATGATGACATCATCTTCTTATATGTTTTGTATCGTCTGTGTTTTCCTTCTTCTGTATTTTAGTTCTCCTGTGATGATGTCATCTCCTTCTGTGTTTGATTTATGATGATGTCATCTTCTTCTGTGTTTTGTATCGTCTGTATTTTGCTTCTTCTACCTTTTTGCTTCTTCTGCGATGACATCATCTCCTTTTGTGTTTTCTTTGTGATAATGCCATCTTCTTCTGTATTTTGTATAGTCTGTGTTTTGCTTCTTCTGTGATGATGTCATCTCCTTTTGTGTTTCCTTTGTGATGACGTCATCATCTTCTGTGTTTTGTATCGTCTGACTTTCTAGCTTCTTCTGCCTTTTTGCTTCTTCTGCCTTTTCACTTCTTCTGTCTTTTTGTTTCTTCTGCCTTTTCACTTCTTCTGTCTTTTCACTTCTTCTGCCTTTTCGCTTCTTTTACCTTTTCGCTTCTTCTACCTTTTTTCTTCTTCTGTTTTTTTGCTTCTTCTACCTTTTTGCTTCTTCTGTCTTTTTGCTTCTTCTGTCTTTTTGCTTCTTCTACCTTTTAGCTCTTCTGTCTTTTTACTTCTTCTGCCTTTTCGCTTCTTCTGTCTTTTTGCCTCTTCTGCCTTTTTTCTTCTTCTGTCTTTTGTTTCTTCTGTCTTTTTGCTTCTTCTGTCTTTTGCTTCTTCTGCCTTTTTTCTTCTTTTATCTTTTGATTCTTCTGTGTTTTGTTATCTTCTGTCTTTTGCTTCTTCTGTTTCATTTTCAACCCCTTCAGAAAATAGAATCCGACCTCAAGGTCTTCCTTAAAGTTGTAGGTTTCGAAGCCTTCTTTGAAATCGTCCTAAGAGAGTCTTAACTCGATATCCCTAATGACAGTTTTGCCAATTATCCCAAGACTGGTGCAAAACGATTAAGGTCGACTTCTGTTCGAATATAGTAAAAGTAGGTTGTCCTGGTGGGGGCACGTCACCCTTGTGGGACATGTGTCCAGATGTCACTTAGGACGTCGGGCTCATGACTTACAAGGGCAGGGTGTCCAACAATCATCTTTAACTAAAAAAACCTTCTATAAGTACCTTTTCTTCTATCTGTTTAACCTTGGTCCTTACGAATGTTCCCTATACCTCACTCCTATGACTTAGACCTACACGGATTAACACCTGTGCTAAGCTTGAAAGCTTAGTGGGGAAACACTTAGTTTGGATAACCACTCATAGCAGTCATCCGAAGCGCATACATTCATGAACATCGCATAAAAATAAACAATGATGGCATACTTAATCAAATAAATAATGCAAACATACTTTAATATTTTTTTTCATATACCATAAATTCACCTTCAAAACTCAAACATTGATATTCAACATTCAATGATATAAATTATCAATACAAATGCAAATGTTCATTCATATACCGATTATTTATGTTGTCATACTATGTTTCTTATTTATATCTCTTTACTTTACTTTCTGTGTGAGACTTACACATCTTTTGTGGATGCGGATAATAGGTTCTGTGGATATTCGAAGATATCAAACTATGGATACCCGAAGGTATCAAACTGTGGATACTCAAAGGTATCAAACTGTGGACACCATTGGTATCAAACTATAGCAACTGCACTGTAACCTATAAGCATGCCTATCTATCCATAACCAAGTCAATAAAGCAGGCACTATAACATTTCCTTTAACCATTTGCAAATTTCACAATTTATATATTAAAAAATCATATGAAATATATTTCAAGTCATAAAATATATATTTGTGTTTATACATGCAATTCATGGCTTACCACTATTATAAGGGTACCAAAATCAGACTTCTATAATCATACTATACACATATGAGTAATTGACACATATGAGTAATTGACATACATATAAATCATTTATGTACATGTAAATTTTCTTTGGAATGCATTATTCTCGATCTTATATTCCAATGTTTAGTCTCCCAATTAACATGTGGTAAGTCCTATTTCATTTATTTCTAGGTGTTAGAAATTTTTCATACTCATTCATAAAGTTTCGGATAAGATACGATAGAAATCAAAAACAAAAACAAAGTCATGGCCGTGACAGACACTCTCTCTATTCATACCACTACTTGTTCCTTAATATATGTATAGAAAAAGTCAAAACTGGTTTCTTAGTCTTCTAGAAAGTTTTTCCCCTACATATATAGTTACTATAGCACTAACAATCAGACAATTTGGACTTCTAAATCATGAGATATAGGCAAAATATCACAAGCTGCTCCAAAATAGAGGTAGCATCACATCACCTTTTTGAATCTCAATTTCCAAAGCCATTGTTAGATCCCATTTTCGAAACCCAACAACATAAACTTAAGATCATCATACATCTAAAGCGTGGTTCCTGGAAATCCTTTCTTGCTTTGATACCATCTATGTTGGG
>JANJEY010000004.1:44056234-44072303 GCA_024703695.1 Erythroxylum cataractarum | reverse complement strand
GGATTAACGAAAAGTTTATCACAATTCAACCCCCCCCTTCTTGTGTATCTTGATCATATTATTGCTCAATATATTAATGTGTGATTTACTTCAATAAATACATAAGCATAGCATAATGGTTTGGGTTAGTCCGGGTTCATGACGCACTACACATTTCCATCGAAATGGTCATGTGTAGTTGTAGTTTCTTGAGGGAGTCCTTGTGGGGAGCTCCATGCCACTAGCGGGCAGGCGGGAGAAGCCTTTACATGGGTCAACATGCACGTGACGATTCTTGAGGGACTACCACAAACCCACATAACATGCATGATTCAAAGTTTTGTAAACCTGATCGCCAAACTGTCACTTGTTTGTAAACTTGCTTTTTATACATTTCGGAAAACATGATTTCATAAGCATGTATTCTTGAAAAGAGATAACCCTTTTTTAAACCTTTTCATTAATCATGAATGCAAATCATATAGCAAACATATAATCAATTCACATTAGCATATAAGGCAACATTGATGGTGCAATTTAAAACATTAAATCTTTCTTGATTTGAACAAAACAATGAGTAACTTATTTACTCTATTATAAATATGAACCCACCTTGAATTCCTTGCTGAAAACTTGCTTAGGAACGAGTTTCCTCTTTTCCCTCTTGCTCCTCTTGCCTCACTTGATTTCCTTAACCAAATATCCAAAATTCCAATCAATTTGGTGCAGAAATCGAAAAGTCATACTTAAACAATTCGAACTATAACTAAAGCTGAAACAAAAATTCTATGCTTAATTTCCATCCAAAATTTTATATCTTTAGAAACTGATTCAGAACTTAATTTCTTCACAAAACTTGTATCCCTATGTCTCTAGTTTACAACGCATCAAAAATCACCTCATTTTGACATCTACATCAAACGTTATGTCCAAAATACCAAAGCACCTCTGTGCAGAAAAACTGGAGTTCGCTGCGGCGAAGGTTGTGCTCGCCGCGGCGAACGACTTGTGCGTGCCGTGGCATGCACCCTTGTGTGCACCGCGGCGTGCACACCATGTGCACACTGCGGCGTGCACATTTGTGTGCACCAAGGTGTGCACACCTTCGCACGCCGCAGCGTGCGGCCCAGAAACTCTTCCCGAAACTTGTTTTTCTTACGAATTTCAACCACAATCCTCCCATTTTGCAAACATAACACATCTAAACCTTGATTCATCTCTTAGACTTCAGTTCTAAACTCATAACAACCTTAAAATCAAGCACAAAAACAACTTGATCATCAACCCTAAGAGATTTAACCATTTTTCTGAAAACCTCTAAACAATCGGTTCTAGCTTATGCTAAGCTAATCTAGGGTTTAATCCATCTCAAACAAGAATAAAAGAGCTTGAACTTAACAGAGATTGCTTCAATCCTTTCGAAATCCTCTAGAATAGAAAAACCCTATTTCCCTTCTTCTTCCTCAAGCCACCAATGACACTCTCCTTTCCTTTTCTCACTTTCCTTCTTTCTTTCTTCTTTCTAACTCTTTTCCTTAAGCCTAAATGAAAGCATAAGGACTATAATGCCCCTCCTTGTTATGCCTTAACCTTTCCAACTTAAGTGATCTTCCAATAATGCCCTCATATATTTTTACTCTTTCATCAACTCTTACACCAAACCTCAAATTAATCTTAATTTTCCACTAACACTTCCAATTAAATCAAACTATGCAATAAATCATACAATCAACACAATTCAATCAACACAATTCATACCTAATAACATCAATTAATAAAATTTGGGGCCCAACACTTCTGATGCATAAATGTGATATTTGAAGTGCTCCTTGTATGTGAATATGAAGAAATAAGTGCCATTCAATATGATTATTGAATGTTAGACCAAGGTTCGATGATAAATGTGAATGAGACTGTGAATGTGATTGATTGAAACAATGATTGATTGAATATGTGTGATGCATATCATTACATGAATGCATAATCAGATAATGAGAATTGTGACTTAAGTAGCCACCAAAAATGAGCTTAAAGCTTGAAATGTGATTAAGAGCCAAAGGCTCGCTATGTATAATGAGCCTTGTATCTCCAATGGATAAGGGACAGTATTAATGAGTCCGGTATCCACAATAGATACGGGACAATTTAAGCACTCACTCACAATAACGTAATAATCGAAAATGAGTCTCACGAGCACTACATATACATTTAATAAGTGTGTTTGACTGACTAAATTATATTGTGGACATGTATTTGAATGAGAGTTAAATGATATGTGATGCCATATGCTAAATGAAAAGATGTGAATTATGTGTTTACATGTGTTGATGTGTTATATGAATTGAGTGAATCATCGCGGATGGTTACCTCACTGAATTTGCAAAACTCACCAAAATTGCAAGGTTGATTTTCAGGATTGAGAGAGGACATTAGCGATAGAGAGACTCTATAAGAAGCATAATTCTTGTACTTTTGGGAAAAATAAATGGCTCAAAGGTCGATCAGCTGAGGCAGAAGGATTAGATAGAAATTTTTGTATAATTCCTCTTTTTTGTAGGGTGTTTTGTATTAGGTTTTGGGTTGATACACATAATTTGCTAGTTTGTAAAGCTACAATGTACATATTCAATTTTTTATAAAATGAAAGGAGGAATTCAGTTGGTTTTTAAATGTTGTGTCTTTTCTTTATGATACCTTATAAGAGAGTATAAATGATGATGCCATGACTAAGTGATTTAGTGACTGCTCTAACATCACATTATTATAGGTTATGTATTGAAATGTCCTCAGGGTGTTCCAGTATATACTCTATGGCAGTGGGGTGTTACAATTCAATTTCTAGATGTTGAGGTAGATTTTGAATTGAAATCTAGTTTGATTCACTTATTGCCTATTTTTTGTGGTCTTGCAAGTGAAGATATACATAAACACTTGAAAGAATTTCATGTTGTTTTCTCTAGAAAGAAGCCACAAAGTGTAACAAAAGAATAAATTAATCTCAGGGCCTTTTGTTCTCATTGAAAGATAAGGCAGAAGATTGGCTATATTATCTTCCACCTAGCTCAGTAACAATATAGAATGAGATGAAAAGAATGTTTTTGGAGAAGTTCTTTCTTGCATCAAAAGTAACAACTATTAGAAAGGAGATATGTGGGATAAAACAAATTATAGGAGAAACATTATATGAATATTGGGAAAGGTTTAAGGAGCTATATATTAGCTATCCACGTCATAAAATTCTTAACCAACTCTTGATTTAATAATTTTATGAAGGACCATTGCCAATGGGTCGAAGTACGGTTGATGCAACTAGTGGAGGAGCTTTAGTAAACACAACATCTTAGTTAGCCACACCTTGAGGAAATTTTTTTTACTTAACCACTCTAGTTTTTCAAATTGTTATAGGTCAATTTCAATCAGCAAGAGTGTGTGGAATATGCTTATTCTCTACAGATCTTACGAATATGTGCTCCACATTGCAACAAGGCTTTCTTCAAGAAGCCAACATACTAAACGACTTTCCTAGTCCACCTCAACAAAAGAATGATCTTTATTCCAATTACCATGATCTAGGATAGAGGTATCATCCAAAATTGAGCTATGGAAATCAAGGAGGCCAACAATGATATCAACCTCACAATTTTAATAAACAACCTTAAACTCTTACATATGGTCAAACTTAATCTTCAAATTTAGGTATATCTTTAGATGAAATTATCAAGATGCTTACTAATAATAGATAATAATGTCAACAGAAACAAGGGCAAGGCTTAAAAACTTGGGAAATCAGATCACTCAATTAGCTACTTTGATAAGTAAATTGGAAGTGAAAGCATCAAGAAAGTTACGTTCGCAAATGGTGGTGAACCCTAAAATGTGAGTGCAATGAAGTTGAGAAGAGGTAAGGAAATTCAATCTGGAACTTCTTTACCAATGGAGGAAGAAAAGCACGAGGATGGAGAAAGAAGGAAGAACTTCCAACTCGAGAATCATCAAAGGTAGAAAATGATTCATCTTCATTAATATCAACTAATACACATTTACCTCCTTTTCCTAATAGGTTGGCTAAACCAAAAGATGATGAATATGAAAGAGATCATACAAACTTTTAAAAAGGTGGAAATCAATATACCACTTCCGGAAGCCATCAAGAAAGTTCCAAAATATGTAAAATTCTTAATGGATTTGTGCATAAATAAAAGGAAGTTGAAGGAAAAGAAGAGAATAATTTTGGGTAAAAATTTGTCAACTATAATAAATAGGAAATTACTAAAAAAAAGCAAAGATCCAGGTATGTTTACACTTCCGTGTGTTATTGGTAATAGAAAAATTGAGCGTCCCATGTTAGACTTAGGTGCATCTATTAATGTCATTCCTTAATTTATTGAGCTTTAAATTTGAAATATTTGCAAGAAACTAATGTGATAATCCAACTAACTAATCATTGATACGTGTGTCCTATTAGAGTTATTGAGGATGTTTTAGTCCAAGTTAATGGTTTGGTATTTCCAGTGAATTTCCACATCTTGAAAATGGATGGAGATAATGTGGAACATCAGCTTCAATTCTATTGGGCAAGTCATTCATGAAGACGGCCAAGACAAAATTTAGATGGATAAGGGTACTCTTTATGTAGAGTTTGATGGAGAGATTGTAAAGTTCAATATTTTCGAAGCAATAAAATACCCTAATGATCTTCAATCTGTCTATCATATGGATATTATGGATTCATTTGTGTAAGATATGTTTAATGAAGAAAATATTGATGTTGGACCCGGCTTCCAGAGCCCAACTTTTGGAGTCATAAAACGTATGCTTGTGCTTGCTACCATGCATAGTTATTCCAATTAACCCTCATTAGTCATTCTTGGTTCATCTTCATTCTCTAATACTATAAGTGTTAGGCCCTATTTTTTGAATCATTCTTATACTGAAACAAATATTCTATGCTCAACTTCCATCTAGATATATTCACAATGCCGAAGCATTTTAAGTAAAATAACACCAGTTCTTACTATTCCAACAGATTCCTTCACTTTCCTTCAATCAAAACCTTTTTTCAATCAATTCGGAATGCTGCCAAATTTTTTTAGAGAGATAGCACAATGTGTGAGGAATCTATTGTCTCAAGGATCACTTCGTTTAGAGTTCGGATAATAAAGATTGGGCGGGGAATCTATTGTCTCAAGGATCACTTCATTTAGAGGTCGGATAATAAAGATTGGGCTGAAGGAAATCAAACAAAGTTCCGTCCTCAATCATGTTGAACCTATTTTGGGAAAAAATAACATAACTTTCCCTAGAGATATCAGATCAAGGTCATTATTAAATATTTAGAAAGATAACTTCAATATCTAAATCTTTCATGAAGACATTGAAGTGAGATTGTGTTATCTAAAGGATCAAAATTGGACCAGACGATAGAAGATGAACAATGACCAGAAGAAGGTTATGAACAGTACACAAAAGATATCTTGCAATTAGCATAGCTTTCTCTAGAGATATCAGTTTAAGAAGTTATTTAGATGGTTCCAAAGGAGATTTCAAGATCTACAACCTTCATGCAGACCTTAAAGACAAATTCAATCATCTGTAGGGTCAAAAGTGGAACTAGACGATAGGATCAGATGAACCCATACGAAGGGTTAGATGAATTGGACAAATGGTCATAACTTTCTATAAAGAACTTAGATTCAGGTGTTCTTTGATAGATCAAAAGAGAACTTCAAGATCTACAACTTTTATGAAGACCTCAAAGACAAATTAGATCATCTATAGGGTCAAAAATGGTACTAGATGATATAATTAAATGAATAGTGCACCAAATGATGTGATGTCATCACCAGACGATATGTCATCACCAGATGAAGCGTCCTCACCAAACTATACATCCTCACTTAATGAAGCGTCCTCACCAAAAAAAGCATCCTCACCAAACGAAACATCCTCACCTATTTCCTCACCAAATGACACGTCCTCACCAGACGATACGTCCTCACCAGACAATGCATCCTCATCAGATGACACATCATCACTAGATGATACGTCATCACCAGATGATACGTCATCACCAGATGATACGTCTTTTACCCCTGAGCATCTCCACTTATAAGGATCATAACTTTTGACTCTGATATCCAAAAACTTCATACTTTATAGCGTTGGAAAGCTAGAAAGACAAACTACAACTTCCATAAAGATAACTTGTCAAATTCATCCTAAATCAATCCAAATTTTGCCTTAAAGTCAAAACACAAATTTTTCCTATATGGAGGAATTAAAATTTTGCACTATGCTAACTTGGAATGTCCTGAGTATAACCATTCACCTACCAAAATGATTTCATTAAAATCTCAAATCTTAACTTATTTGTCTCATCACCTTCAACTGCATCTGATTAGTCAAAATTCCTATCTTCCTTTCCATAGCATCTCACTTATGCTTACATATATATATATATTTATATCAACGATTTATGTTCCAAAATCATCAACTCAAGTTGATTACTTCTTCAGTTATATCTAATTTCAACTCATATTATCCATGCACCATTCACACTTCATTAACATCAAAAGAATAAAGTTTTACAAATCTTTAATAGCATTCCAAGCCACATTACATTATCATCTCAAAATTTCAAATTGTAAAAGGTCTTTGAACAAACAAACTTGTAGCTTTCCCAAAATCAACTCAAAACACAAAATAAGCGAATTTGGAGAAATTTCCTTAGGCTCTTGATCACTTGATCTCTTAGCTATTACCTAAAGATGGGATAAAAAGGGGGTAAGCTTGAAAGCTTGTGGGTAACAATTTATAACAGAAAACAAACAAAACCTTCAAAAGCATTTACTTGTCGCAGAAAATTCTCTTTGAGTTCATAAAACACATGTTTCTCGAATTCTTATCGTGTATTCAAATTTACAAACCATAAAACATGAATGCATCAAACTTTTTCACAAATCATAAGCATATAAACACATCAGAATGGTTTAATTAAATCCATGAACATGACGAACTACACATTTCCACATAAACTTGAGGCACTATCGCATTCCCACATAGTGGTTTTGTTTAGGCGTAAATTTGATGGAATCTATGGAGGAGCTTCGTGCCACTAGCGGGCAGGCGGGAGAAGCCTTTAACTTGATCAACGTGCATGTGGGATTACACCAAACCCACATAACATGTAATTCATGACTTGTAAACTTGTTGCCCAAAATGACATATTTTTGAAACTTGATTTCATATACTTGTAAACATATTGCCCAAAATGGCACTTTTCTAAATCTTGACTTTTCATAGACATGAGATATTTCAAAAATATTTCTGAAAACATGATTCCATAAGCATATATCATTTCACAAAAATTCATTTTCAAAATCTTTACACATATCAACACAATTCATATATCAAACATATAACAGATTTTCAATTCATTTAAGAAGCGATAAATGCAACACTTATGATGCAATTGAAATCATTAAACTTTTTTATTCAAAGAAACATGTAATGGCTTATTTACTCTATTATAAGTGTGTACCCACCTTGATTTCCTTGCTTATAGACTTGCTCAAAATGTCTCTACTCTTGCTTCTCTTATCTTTCTTGATTCCTTGATTCTTCACCAAATGAAGAGATCTTTAGCTCTAATGGAAACTCTTCTCTTCCTCTACCTTTTTTCCTTCTTGAACAACCTCAAAATCTCTCTTGAAGGCTAAGAAAATTGAAACCCTAACTTGTTTTCTCTTCTTTTATCTCAACCAAAAATATCTCTCTTCTTTCTCTTTCTTATTTCTCTTCTTCTATCCCAATTCACGTTTTTTTCCTTCTCTTAAATGTAAGACCACATTTCCTCTTTCAATTCTACCTTTAATGAGTGTGCAATGTCTATTTTACCCTTCCTTATATGCCTTATGTTCTTTATCCTTAAGTGCCTTGCCAAAATTACCCTTGAACATTCTTATAACCTTAACACTTTAATTCCACTTACCCATTCAATAAATCCTACTAACTTTGACACAATAATTAACTCAAAAAAGTTAATCTATCATAACCTCAAAAGTCATTTAAATCATGCTTATTCATTAAGAAAAAAATTTAGGGGCCAATAATTGAAAACTAGTTAGAGTTTAAACCCAAATTAGAAGTGAATGAGCAAATTGATGAAAATTATGAAGTTGCAGAATTGTTACCAGCAATGCAAATAGATTCAAAAATTTTGAATCCTAAACTTACTATAAATCACAAGAAAATGCTACCTTCTATTTTATAGGTATAAAGATTAAATTGAAAGCCCTACCTAATCACCTTAAATATGTTTATTTGGGCAATGGAGAGTCATCAACAACAATCATTTCAAAAAGGTTGACTGAAGGGCAAGAGGAAAATTTGATGACACTACTTAAAGAATAAAAAATTGCAATTGGTTGGACTTTAGCAGACATAAAAGGAATCAGCTCGGTGAATTGCAAACACAAGATTCTTTTAGATGAGAATGCTAAACCAAAACTGGAACCCAAAAAAAACTTAATCCAACAATGAAGGATGTGGATATGAAAGAAATTTTAAAAGTTTTGGATGCAAGTATAATTTATCCAATCTCGGACAGCGAATGGATAAGTCCAGTGCATGTTATGCCTAAGAAGACTAGTATGATAGTGATACAAAACCAGAATGAGGAATTGGTATCAATGAGGGTATGGGTGGCAAATGTGTATAGAATTTGGAAAGCTTGATTTAGCTACTAGAAAGGACCATTTTTCATTACCTTTTGTGGATCAAATGCTAGAAAGACTTGCTGGTAAATCATGTTTATACTTTTTGGATGGTTTTTTTAGGTTGCTATCTAATAGCAATTGCTCAAGAGGATCAACCATTCACGTGTCCATTTGGAATGTATGCTTTTAGGAGAATGCCATTCGGTCTCTGTAATACTCTTGGTACGTTCCAAAGATGCATAATGAGTATATTTTCTGAGTATATTGAAATATGCATTGAAGTATTCATGGATGATTTCACTATTTATAGAAACTCATTTGATGATTATTTAAATCATTTATCTAAGGTTCTTAAACGATGCATTAAGACAAATTTGGTCTTAAATTATGAAAAATGTCACTATATGGTAGATCAAGGCATTGTTTTATGACAAGTGATTTCATCTAGGGGCATAAAAGTTAATAAAGCTAAAGTGGATTTAATTGTGAACTTACCTTACCCTACAAGCATTAGGGAAGTTTGATCTTTTCTTGGATATGCGGAATTTTACCACAGGTTCATTAAAGATTTTTTCAAGATTGCAATACCTTTATCAAATTTACTATAAAAAGACATTCCATTTGACTTTGGGAAGGATTACAAGGAAGCTTTTGATAAACTCAAAACACTACTAACTAGTACGCCTATTATTTAGCCACCAAATTGGGATCTTCTGTTTGATATCATATATGATGCTAGAAACTAAACAGTGGTAGGCCAAAGGATTGAGAAAAGAAGTCACGTTATCTTCTATTCTTCTAGAACGTTGGATGCTACACAGTGCAATTATTCTACAATCAAGAAAGAGCTTTTAGCAATTGTTTTTGCCTTAGATAAATTTAGATCTTATCTAGTTGGCTATAAATTTATTGTTTACTCTCATCATGCAACATTGAAATATCTTCTAGTAAAGAAGGAGTCCAAACTGAGGCTAATACGATGAATTCTGCTACTTCAAGAGTTTGATTTGACAATAAAGGATCTAAAAGATGTGAAAAATTTAGTAGCAGATCACTTGAGCAAGTTAGTAACAGAAGAAGATATTTTACCTATTTTTGAAACTTTTCTTGATGAGAAATTGTTCCAAACGAAAAGTATGGTATGCTTATTTGGTAAAGTATTTAGTTACTAGAACTTTACCTTATTACATTAGTAAGTTTAGGAAGGAAAAGATAAGAAATGAGGCAAAAATATTATACGTGGGAAGAACTATTCTTATGGAAGTTCTGTTTTGATCAAATAATAAGACGTCGTGTGCCAAAAATGAACAAATTTTTGTCTTAGTTTTTATCACAAATATGCATGTGCTCGTCAATTTGGCCCCTAAAGAACTACTAGGAAAGTGTTGGAAAGTGGATTATATTGGGATACTTTATTTAAAGATGCTTATGTGTTATGTAAAAGTTGTGACAGATGTCAAAAGGCAGGTACGTTATCTTATCAAAATGAAATGCCTCAAACCCTAATTCCTATAGTTAAAATATTTGATGTATAAGGTATTCATTTTATAGAGTCATTCCCTTCATGTTGATTTTCTTATATATTTTTGGCTATTGATTACATTTCCAAATGGGTGGTAGTAAAAGTCACTAGAACTAACAATTCTGCAACTGTTGTAGGGTTTACAAAAACCAACATTTTTAATACATTTGGAATCTCATGTTCCATCATTAATGATTGATATGTGCTTAATTGATTGTTTAATTATTTCATAACACTTAGCGATTAATGACATGAAATTGCTTAAGATACTTACTTTGACACATATGTGATTTTAGGCACAAGTCAGAAGAAAATAAGTTAAAGTAAGTCAAAGATATATATTTTGGCCATTTTCTGAAGATTAATTTTTACTTGTCTTCATGGAGCAAGAAGAAGAAAATTAAAAGACAAGAAAAAACTAAAAGAAGAAAAAAAATGCAAAGAACAACAAAAGAAGATGGACAGTTGAAAAAAGAGACAAAAATGATAGTGAAGCATGAAAAAAATGCACAACTCCAATACGTCCAACGTCTGCGTGAAAAATGTAGATCATATCATCTGCATAAAAAAAGCAGACCATATCTGCACTTCATGCAAACAACATCTACCTTTAACGCAGACAACTGCGTTAAACGTAGACAAGGAGTGTGTTTCAAGAGGGAGCAAATGTGAGGGTTTTTGTATGAACTGTAATGTGGCCAACATATTAAATCATCACATCAAGCTACAACAGGGGAGAGGGACGTCAAAGAGAAAATAGAGAGGTAAGAGAGTTATGTGAGAGGTCTACGTTAAACGCAGATGAGGAGTGCGTTTCAAAATGGTAGTGTAGCGAGGTTGGGCAAAAATAAAAGGAGACATGAATAGTGGAGATGGACCATAATCTTTATTTGTCACATCAATGAATAGTGAGGGAAAAGAGAGAGTAGAGTGAAAAAGAGGGAGGCACAGTGAAGAGAGCCAAAAGGGGTTTCATCTAGGGACATTGAATACGAGTTGAAGCATTTTTTTCGAAAGAGATTTATGGAGAGCTAGATTTCCTGACACTAGTTTGGAGGTGACATCGATGTTAATGATTTAGGTTAAGTATTTTTTAATTATTTTGTCATTTCTTTCTCTCATTAGAAATTGATTTGGGTACTATGTATGGATAATCAGATTTTCATTATTTTTTGATTATTTGATATGAACCCATTGGGTTTTGTGAAAATATGATTTTAATGTGTTCATTGAATTATTTAATTTCAAACCCATTGCAAGAATTTCAATATAATCCATAATTATTATGTTGAAATTCATGGGTAGTGACTAATGATTAGTAATCAATAAGGATAACATGACCTAGGATGAATGACGCATATTATGTGGTTATCGCATATTAATTTGTTTCCTTAATTCTTAATGTTACCGCCTAATTAAATCTAAAGATCATATGTTAGGTTATTCAGTGGTTAGGTTTAATTAGCGATCATATGTTGATTAAAAAAACCTAAGGGAAAACCCAGGTTAATTATTGACCCTCGATTAATAGTTGCTAGGAGAGGTTTGAGAACATCAAATCAATGAAATATGCTTAATTAAGGTGTAGGTCAAGATTGAACCAAAAAATTGGGTCCCTATTGAATTGCCCACTTTTATCATGTTTCATATGATATCTTTAATTTGTTTTTACTAGTCTAGTTTCATTTTATTTTCTTATTCCAAAAAAAAACTTCACTCCATTAAACCTAAACACTGATTAATTTCATTTCATAAACTTTGCACACGCTCTCTATGGGATTGACCTAGACTCACCATTGCTATAGTAGTAGGTCTAATTATTTTATTTTGACTAGCGTAACAATATGTGGTCAGTTTTGGTGTCATTGCCAAAGAATACAATGTTTTAGTTTATATTTGTGATTCAATTGGTGTTTTGTATATATTTGCTCCTAATCGATTTCTTTTCAGTAATTTTATGATCTTTTCATTTTTTGTTTTATGTTTTAAAAAATTTAATATAGATGGAAGTAATTTTTTATAACTCATATTCTTAATCCGATAACAATGTTCGGACTAATCAACCTAACCTTTGTTATGGATGGGAAAATCATCATAATTACTTCCATGATAGTTTGTAGGACACACAACAATTCTTGTGTGGACCATAAGCTTTTTGTCAAAACTCAGGTATATCTCGAGAAGAAATGCTTAATATTATAAATGCTAACAATCTTCAAATTCAATAGGATCTACAACAATTTAAACAAAATATGCAACAGTTATTTTAGTATGGTGTATAGTAAATCCGATAGGATGCTCTACAATTCCAGCAAGATGCATTACCTCGATGGGGAGATATCAATCATCTAGATCCACAAAGTGAAGAGGAGAAGTTGTATCAACCCGAAGTGTACCCAATGAACCTTTGTGTGGAACCTTTACAAAGTGATGAGGAGTTTGAGAATTTTGAGGTCAACCCTCAATGAATTACTTGTGTAGAAGAAGTTGAGAAGGAGATTAAAGCTAAAAGGGACATATCTTTTAACTCGGACGTAAGTACTAAGTCTATGACTATTCTTAAGACTAACTCTTTACCTTTACATAACAGATTGGAGGAATTAAATAATGAAGAAAAAGGTGAAGAGACGTTTGAAATATTTCAGGACTGTATGGACTAAGTCAGGATTGAGAATCTGAGAATAGGGAAGACGTTGAATGAGGATGATGATCAACTAAAGCCCTATCTGGAACTACCTCGCGTGGAAGTGGCACTACCTATAATACTTGAAGATCCTAATTTTTTCACGTAAGAAGGAGTCGAGTTAGTGACCCTAAATAAAGGCGCTTCTTTGGAGGCAACTCAAAGGCAGTAAATTTCTTTTCCTTTACATTTTCACATTACTTTTTATATGCATGTGTGTTATTGAATTTATTTTTTTACTTGTTTTAATTTTTCAATCAAAATGAGAGAAAGAATAAAACAAACAAACAAACATTTTCTCATTTTTTTTTGCTTCTAGGATTATTTAATCATGATTAGAGAATGAATTGATTAGAGAATTTCATAGAAACTTTAGCATGTACTTTTGCTATAGTGATTGGTTGATGTGCATTATCTTTAGAAAAGTAGTAACTAGTAGTAGATAAAACTGGTGAGATTTTGAGCCTTATTAGGCTGACACATTCATATCAATTTCATTCTCTTTTGATAATGTGTGACCTTCATGACACGTACATCCTAATTTTGCTTTAAATTTGTATTTGATACCACATTTTTATCACATGCATTAACATGGAAATGATTAGGCATCCTTTATTCTTCCAAACTACTTTAGCCAAATAGCCTACCTTTTATATGATCTTCCTTTTTGATAAGCCCCTTTGAGCATTATACCTTTCTTTTTGTATAAACCACATTTTTTTCTTTTAAACTTAACAAAATGTCCTACCCAAGCCATAAAGCTAGTGGAACATTTATGATTGTTGAGTTTGTGGATGTACAAAATTCTAAGTATGGGGGTGTACATATGTGAGGATTGGTTATAATGTTGGGATGCTATTTTATATCTTATTATTGAAATTTCCATTTCAATGTAGTTTCTTTTAATGTAAAAAAAGAAAGGAAAAGAAGGAAAAGGTAAAAGTACAAGAAAAGAAAAGAAAAGAAAATGAAAATGAAAGAAAGAGAAGAAAAAAGAAAAGAAAAGAAAATGAAAAAAAGAGAAAGAAAAAGAATTAAAAACTTTTTTTAAATAAATGTATCAAGGAGGAATTGCATGTTGAAAATTTGTTTATGGTTAATGCATCTTCCTAGAGCTGTAATGAATGTGTTATTTAAGTATATTGAATATGAGGTAGATGTTGGCTTGGAAGGTTCACTCTTGTGATTTCAATGTATTGTTGGCATAAATTATATGAGTGATTACTTTGGATTGGTATATGTTTCATGTGGTTTGTGCATTAGAGCCGAATGAGGTTATGAAATATATACGTTGCATTCGTCATAACTGACGGTACCCAGTTTTTGATGAGTGTTACTTTGTTTCACTAACTTTGATGACTTTCAAGTTACTTGACATAAATACATCTCACCTTACCTTTACCCACATTACAACCTTAAAAATTCCTTTGATTCATGATTTTACATATGAATTATAGTGGTGGAGAAATGAAATGATATGCAAAGTTATGGATTGTCATGATTATGAATGGTGTTGAGTGTACCTATAGATATATTTTAGTTAAACACATTTTCCATGCCTGCTATTAGATTGATTATTTTTTTAAGATGATGAATGTTGATTAATTATGAGCAAAAGCTTGAAATGTTAACTTCTTGCTATGATTTTTTAAAGTCATTTATCTTTGTTTAGGATTATATATTCTTGGAAAATATAGGAATTGAGTAAATGTTTCAGGTCTTTGAGCTTAATTTGGATGTTTTGCCCGAGAATGGCTAAAAATTAAGTGTGGGAGAAATTGACATGTGCTTAATTGATTGTTTAATAATTTCATAACACTTAGCGATTAACGATATGAAATTGCTTAAGATACTTACCTTGACACATATGTGATTTTAGGCACAAGTCGGAAGTGAAGATGTTAAAGTGAGTCGAAGCTCTATATTTTGGCAATTTTCTAAAGATTAATTTTACTTGTCTTCACGGAGTAAGAAATAGAAAAGTAAAAGCTAAGAAGAAAAAATGCAAAAAATAGTGAATGAAGATGGACAGGTAGAAAAAGAAATAAAATGACAGTGAAATGTGAAGAAAACACACAGCTCCAAAATGTCCATCATCTACATGAAAAACCCAAACTATAATTGTATTTCATGCAGATGACATATGTATGAAAAAACACAGATGAGGACTGTGTTTCAAGAGGGAGCAGATGCGAGGACTTTTGCATGAGCAGTAATGTGGCCAACATATTAAATCATCACATCAAGATACAGTAGGGGAAAGGGGCGTGAAAGAGAAAATAGAGAGGTAAGAGAGCTGTGTGAGAGTCTGCCTTTAATGCAACTGTCTGTAATACATAGGCGAGGAGTACGTTTCAAGAGGATAGTGTAGCAAGGTTGGGCACAAACAAAAGGAGACGTGAATAGTAGAGATGAACCAACATCTTTATTTGTCACATCAGTGAATAGTGATAGAAAAGAGAGCGTAGTGTGAAAAAAAAAGAGGGGCGCAATGAAGAGAGCCAAAAGGGGTTTCAACAAGGGACCTTGTGCCCTGAATTTTTCTTTGAAGATTAGAAGTAGTAAATGAGAAGTGTGGATAGATTCATGTTTTGTTTTGGTGTTTTAGGTGGATGAGAGACTATGAAATGAGAAGAATTAGGGTGAAAGTAAAGTTGAATTTGTGTAGTAAGTTGATGAAGAATATGTATATATATGTACGTTTTGTTATTGGTGTTCATGATTAATCATGGATGATAATTTCTTAATGGATGATATTGAGTTGAGAATGAGGGGTAAGTGAAGTAGAAAAGGTGATCTTGGTATGAATTGTGTTAAGGAAGGATTTGGAAACAAAATTGGTAGTTGATTTGGAAAGTTGTAGCTTATTTTTCTAGCTTTCCAACGATATATAGTATAGAAATTTTGGACAACGGAGTTGAAAGTTATGGTCCTTAGAAAAAGAAATGATTAGACGTATAAAGATGTATCGTCTGTGATGACGTCATTTTGTCTGTAAGGATGCATCGTCTATAAAGATGCATCATCTATAAAGACATATCGTCTGTGATGACATCATATCGTCTTAAGAGTTGCATCGTCTTAAGTTGACTTTGTTGGAGTTATGTAAATATAGTGCCCTGGAAAGCAAGTGTATTTACATGTAACTTTATCTTCTTCAGTTACAGT
>JANJEY010000004.1:43943277-43954378 GCA_024703695.1 Erythroxylum cataractarum | reverse complement strand
TTAAAATGTACTATAAATAGAAGGGTGAACTTGATGTAAGATACACCATTTTTTCATAAGAAGAATTCTTCTCTCCCGAATATTCTTCAAGTTTAGTTTCGTATTTATAACAATATCGACGTAGTTATATTCTGACCTAAAATTCAGCCTAACCGAATTGGATCCATTGACATTGATTTTAGGCCGGGCCACGCTTAATTACCAAATCGTACTCCAAACTTTTTTTTACATCATAATCTGCCCCTAAGCTCCAACACTTTTGTCCCTCGTCGGCTCGCATTTCCTTGTTGCCTTCTCCTTTTTGCCATTTGTCTTGAATCATTTCGACATTGAGTATCAAATCGCTCTCCCCATCCTTCCATAGATTCTTAATCGAATAGGTTCTAATCGTTAATAGGAAATAGAATTAGTAATGTCTGGAAAGAATCGAGGACCCCCTTTGCCGATGAAAGGAGTAATTCACGCCATTCACGAACCACACTTCGGCGGCGGAGTAATGCCGCCAGCGCATCCGGCAATTTTGGACGAAATCCGAGAAACCCAGTTCGGGTTAGACCCGAGGAGGCTCCCTGCGCACCCAGCTATTATCGAAGAGCGTTTGGCCGCTCAACATCAAGAAATTCAAGGCTTGTTGGCCGACAATCAGCGACTGGCTGCGACACATGTGGCGTTAAAGCAGGAATTGGAAGTTGCACAGCACGAATTGCAACAAAAAACTCGGTTTTTGGATTCTTTGCATGCGGAGAAGGATGTGCAGATGAGGGAATTGCATGACAAGTCTTTGAGGTTGGAGGCTGATTTTCGTGGTGTGGAGGCTATGCAGTCTGAATTTCGTCGTGTTCGTGCTGATATTAAGGAACTTGGTGATGTTAAGCAAGACCTTACGGGAAGAGTACAGATGATGACTCAGGATTTAGCGAGATATAATGCTGATTTGCAGCAAGTTCCGGTTTTGAAGACTGAAATTGAAACTATGAAGCAGGAATTGCAGCGTGCAAGGTTATTACTTTAGATAAATTGGTTTTAGTTTCAGGAAAAAAAACCTACTGTTAAATTTGAATGTTTTCTGGTGTTTGTATGGATATAGAGCTGCCATTGAGTATGAAAAGAAAGGGTATGCAGAGAATTATGAGCACGGGCAGGTGATGCAGAACAAATTGATAGCAATGGCTCGGGAGTTGTAGAAACTTCGAGCAGAGATTGCAAGTGCAGAGAAGAGAGCTCGCCCCCCTGCTGCTGCAGTGAATCCAGGTACACTAATTTGTATTTAGTAGGTGGAATATCCCTTGTTTTTTGCGATAATTGAGAGAAAGGAAGCATGGTCTTGGCATCTGAAAACCCATCTTATTGTAACTGAGTTCAACCTGTTCTTTCTTCAGCTGCAGTGACTGAAGCCAACGAATTATATTCCACTGTTTTCCCCTTTGGAGCTTGAGGGGCCTAATATTTCTATTACTAAACTCTTATTTCTTATTGTTGTTCTTCCTGTACAGCTTATCATGCAAATTATAGCAATCCTGAATCTGGATATGCAGGACACACTTATCCGACTGGCTATGGAATGAACCCTGTAAGTTGGCAATGATATTGGTCTCAATTGTCTTGATGTTTGAATTTTGTAAGTTTTACATGTATGTACACATGTTTGCTTGTTTATGAATTTCTTCAAATTGCATGGGTGATTATTCCTACTGCATTATTGATATTTCTTGACATTTCCTGAACATTTAGGTGCAAGCTCATGTCGAAAACTTTCCTCAGTATGGAGTGGCACCTGGTTCCTGGGGTGCATATGATATGCATCGAGGTCAAGGGCACAGATAAACTGATATCACAGTCAAGCTAAGATGTCTTCCAACGAGTCCCTTGAGCAGCAACTTTAGATACTTGCATAGGTTTGAACTGTTATCTTATGATAGTTTGTTTAAGAGAATTGATTCTCTTTGGGTTTAATTAAGTTGTACTTGAAAGCAAGGACAGTTATGTTATTCTGATAATTGATTATGCTATTTCCATTTTAAATTCTCTTGTTGCAACTACTGCCTTTATTGATTTTTTTTTTCAAATTTCTAGCATTTGGAATCAAAAGCGGCGTTTTGATTACCCAAGGCTGTAGTGCTGCCTTTTTAGGACAGATTTTTCTGCAATTTGGCAATAGGGTTCTGTTGTTTTGATCTTTAATCATTTTTACCTATATGTAGTATCAACATTTTAACTTAAAGTGTAGCCTAATTCCCATAACATCTATTTGATATTGATGGCCTTAACTTTGGCATTACAGCTGATAACTCTTCTGACTTTGATCAATGGTGCTAATGTTACACTGGTAATCAAAAGTCTATTTGTCTAGTAAGTCAACACATCCCGCCAACACCCCCGCTAATCTCTCTCTGTCTATGTCGGTCTCCTCTCAAAAGAAATATTCTCTCTCTCTCTCTCTTGTTACTTATTCTACAAACAAGTATGGGCATTATAAAAGAAATAGGCCAACTCCTCCCTTTTTATTGAGAATCCGAGGATGAGAAAGGAATTAATGGCTACTATTTGACAATCTTTGATAATATTTATTCCTTTTATCCTTGAACAACTTGATACTTAACCATCTATACCTTTATGTTTGAGTTTTGCTCCTCTTATTCACCCATGTTGGTCCTTGGCTTAGAGGTAATTATGTAAATTCAAAAGTCTATGGGAGGCTGTAGAAATTATTCCCATCAAAAAGGATTTAATTTGAGAAAAACTTCTTATTTTGTATTTGAGATTTTGGTACTATTCTGGATTATCTCCACCTTGTTCCTTTTATTTGATTACATTTTTCAAGATTCTTTACGATGACCTCTTTTCAAATAGGCATGGATATTGTCAAGAAATGATGCTTTTTGTTTCATTTGGTAATCTGGCTTTTATGATAAAAATTGGAAGCACGATCTATTCTGGTGCTGCCACAGTCGTTTTCTGTCACTTTTTTTATCCACTCCAAAATTCTTACCCATTTGTTATCCTCTACTTCTTTTGATTTCTCCTCTATGCTTGCTTTAACTTTTAAAACTAATGATCTTATGTGTTCAAGAGTCAATTTTCCTCTAGCATATGAAATTTTAAGGCTAGGTAACCTGTTGAATTGCAATGCAGTAAATCATCCGATGATGTTCCATTTTGTTGCTCGGGCTGGTTGGAGTTCTTTTCTTCTTTTTGTTTTCAGTAGGTGCAATGTAACTTAACTGAGGTGCAGTTTCTAGATGGTGATAAAAGTGTCTTTCTCATTGGTCATTGTTGGTTCATCTTCTGTTGAATTAGTTTTTGGATGTCATCCTCAACCTCCCTAGAATTCTAGATTTCCCTTTCTCAGTCTACATCAATTAGTGGGGTTTAATTACTTTTATACCTATTTTTGGAGTACATGTCAGGAAATAATTGTTATCTTGTTCAGTATTTTGTTGTAGGTGTGGCCTAGTTCTATCGGATCTAGAGAACTGGTAATGCATATAATGTTTGTCATTGGTCTTTTACTTGCTTTAGAAGAATTACTTGGACCCGAATTTTTTGTTTGGTTATTACCTCATTTAAGTGGTACGTTTTTGATACCCAACTGAGGTCGACCTTTTTTTTTTCCTTTTGTATTTCCTTGGCATTCTATCTTCTCTTTGTATGTTAAAGTGAGACGTTGTTGGTAGAAATTAGCGTGACTCATCTTCTGATAATGCTCTTAAGTATTCAGAATAAAATATTCTAATTATAGGTTTCCCTGCAGCTCATTCTTGTACTTTGGGTTAGCTTTAGCTTTTGGATCATAAGTTTATGCCTCAAAGACCTTCTATTGTTGAATTTTGAATGATATGAGTGATGTAATGATAAGCTATGGCTTGTGTTTTCTAGCAATCAATTAGGGTTAAGCTAGTCCACAAAAAATTTTATGGTTGAGGCTTAAAAAATGGCTTACATTTTTTATGGAAATTAAGGTATTGTATTCCAAAAATGGAGGCAATGCCTTACAATTTACAAGGAGAAAAGCTTATGGACCAAACCATTATAGTACAAAAGTGAGAGGGATGGTCGATATGATACAAACCACTATAATTTGCATTCAATCTGACTTAGTGGAGCTACTAATCAATAGATTGAGAGATTGACAGAGTGATGAACCTTACAATTAATTAACTCCACATCTTGTGGCTACTCTGCTAAGTTGTTTTCTTCTTCCCTAAGCTTAACAAGAAGTTTTCCTTTATCTTTGCAAGTGCTTTTGTGTAAAAATCTGTCCTGTTTTGTTGTTCATTCTTGAATCTCCTCGTGCTTCTTTCCTGCCATGCTACATAGACCTCAGGGCTAACTTGAGTAGCTTGGAATTGCCATTTGATGTCAGGTTGCTGCATACTTGTTGGAGTATTTCTTCCCCTCTTTTTTACAGATGTTGAAGTTGCAAGTGAACTGAGTTTTCTCCCATAGTGGTTAGATTTCAACTAAGTTACTGGATTTTCAGAAGATAAAAAATTTTTGAATATCATTGGTTGTATTGTGTAAAAAATGATCAGTTTTGATATTTGAAAAGATGTAAGAAAGAGATGTGTGGTCTAAGATTGTACTAGGTAGAGAGATAGGGCTCGAAAGAACCCAAAATTTTTTACAGGCCCATCCCTAGATTGATCGGGCTTGGGCTATTTTTCCAAGCATGGTACTAGAGGAAAGGATTCCTTAGTAAGGTGGTTAGGGGGAGGACTAGCAAAAGAAAAGTCTATGACTGCATTATTGAAGTACTTGTTAACTATAATCCTAAAAGCCTAAAGACGAAATTGAGTAGTGAATAATGACTTTCATTTTAGTGGGATTAAGGTCATATTACTTCTAACATTAATAAAATTTGTCATTCTTATTTTGCCGAGCTTGTGACTTTGAAAGGAAAACTTAGATACACCATTGACCCCGAAAACACCTTTTATATACTTTTGATTGAATCCATAATAAAACATATATGTGTAAGACCTATGGTTGTATGCTTTGAATTGTTGAGCACTTAGTTTTCAATCTTTATTTCATTCTGCCTACAAAATGTTGTTAGCTTTTGAAATGATGATCACAGTTTCATTTTTAGTAGCTCAAATGAGCTTGACTAACACTTGTGTTGGTGTTCGTGAAGCTAGTTATGTAAAACTTGGGAACCTTTTCATACTTTTTCTTTTGGTTTAGGTTATTGTTTCTATAACTTAATAACTAATTCTGGGTTTTTATTATACTGCATTTTTTCTGAGCTGTAGATGTTGTTGTGCATTAGGTTAAGTTCACAACTGTTTTGAAATATTACTGAGTTCTGTGTCAGACGTATTTCATTTGATGCCGATCATGTGGTTACTTTGTTCAACATCATTAGTACTAGCTTTATTTGTTTGTTTGGTTATTTTGCTTTTCTTGCTTCTCTAAGGAATAGCTCGGTCTTTTTGGTCGTCCCTTTATTTATGTAGAAGTTCATGTTTATCTTGGCCATGTTTAAATGGAAACTGGTATGAATTTCTAATTTTGTGGGATTATTGCTCTCTCTCTCCATATCTCTATCCTCTAACTTTCTTGCAAGCTTGATGAGCGTTGCCCCTCTCTTTTTCCATTTCTTAAACCACATGGGTGTGCTACTTAATGCCTGTCCAGTATAACTCAGTTAGTTCATATGGGATTCTATCCAATGGTTCTTGGAGGATTTGGTTCTTGGTTGGAATTACAGTCTCTTCTAATCATTATCTTGAGGAGGGGTGGACAACAGCCACCATTATATCATTCCATTTGAAAGGGATCAACCTACATTTTCAGAGAAGCTTACCCATTAGTTGAGGTATGCCGGTCTGGTTGTTTGACATTTCAACACCGAAGCTACGTGAAAGTTTTCTTGGTCAAGCAAGTGATATCTTGCATGGCATGTGCTTCTTTCACCGTAATTCCTTTTCAACTCTTCCTCTTCGTTTGATGTGCCCATCTCTTAGTGATCTCAGACTAGAGGGTTAGTACCATTTATCTTTCAGTGCATAGTAAGTGACCTGTAAATCAATAAATTGGGTTGCATAAGCTGTTTTTCTATTTGGATGTAGTAGCTAAGTTGATTATGTCCATGCACTGTTGTACTCTATTAAATTTGTGTTCATCATATGATTTTTTTGGTGATTAAAACTTTATATTTTGCTGTCTTCTTTATCCGAGTTTGTTTCTCTTGCTTGTGTGTCTTAGGGAAGAGTTTTAGCACATCTAAGAGTTGAAGAAGGCATTTATTGGCTATTGAAATGGATACGTCGAAAAGATATTTTGTCGTCTTCAAGCTGTGCAGCTATAACATAGGAGTGAAAAGTGATCCAAGAAACATGTTGACAATCTTATTTTCCTATGTAATTATTCTTCTTCAAGAAAGATTTAGAGGATCTAATTGGGACATTATAGAAGAATCATGTGCATATTTTATATTGGTGGATCCTATCATATAAGATGAAACTTGTACCATTAGGAAGCTAATAAGTCTAATGATTATATGCTTGTGCAGTTGAATTCCTTAAATGTCCTGGGGTATTTTTTGTGGCATAAAACTCAATAGATTCCAAGATGATGTGTGTTGGGAAATATCCAACTGGAGATATTTTTTGTGGCATAAAACTCAATAGATTCCAAGATGATGTGTGTTGGGAAATATCCAACTGGATATCTCCTAGATATCTTTAACTCGTAAAAGTTAGCAAATCAGATAAGTTAGGATATTATGTACAGATATTAGTTTCCTAGATTAGCCCTCTTTATTTCTATATATACTTGTACCTATATATTGACCTAGTAAGATATTGAGAATAATATACATTTGTTCAAAATTTCTGCAGGGTATCAGAGTAACCTGAACAGCCCTAAACCCTATTTGTTACCTACTATCTATAATCCTACCCATCTATATCAACCATGTCTGTCCGACATTGTCGAATCCTCTAACCCATTTGTTCAATCACCTCCTCATAATCCTACCTCAGATTCTTATTCCATTCAGATCACTACTATACGACTGAATGGAGAGAATTTTCTTCGTTGGTCCCAATCGATTAAAATGTATGTCTGTGGTAGAGGCAAGATTGGATATTTGACTAGAGACAAGAAGGAACCTATGGTTGATGATCCTACACACGGAATATGGGACGTTGAAAATTCTATGGTTATGACATGGCTGGTAAATGCTATGGAGGAGGATATTAGCTCTAACTATATGTGTTACCACACAGCTAAGGAGCTATAGGACAACGTGAATCAGATGTATTCTGACTTGGGAAACCAGTCCCAAGTGTATGAACAAACTATCAAATTGGGTAAGATCCACCAAGGTAAGGACAGTGTCACTCAGTACTTTAATTCCTTGAAATGTTTGTGGCAAGACTTAAATTTGTTTAATGACTATGAGTAGAAATCCCCTAAGGACTAACTATTTTCGAAAAACAGTAGAGGATAATCGAATTTTTAAGTTCTTAATTGGACTTAATGTTGAGTTTGATGAGGTTAAAGGTAGGATTATTAGAAGACAACCACTTCCATTCATTAAGGAAGTCTTTGCAGAAGTTTGACGTGAAGAGAGTAGACGGTTTGTGATGCTTGGCAAATGAAATCCTACGCCTACTATTGAACACACAGCCTTAATTGTTGGGAATGCTACTGCCCATACTAAGAAGACTGAGGAAAAGTCACAAGTTTGGTGTGACTATTGCAATAAAGCTCGTTATACTAGTGAAATATGCTGAAAACTCCATGGAAAGCCTGCAAATTGCAAGGGATCACATGAAGGAAAATTTAATAAAACTTCAACTCACTATGAATCAACTAAATCTCCATCAGCCCATGAGGTAGATGTTGGACAGTTCTCTCAAGAGCAAATTAATTACATCCTGAAGCTACTAAAACTCAAATCTGAATCCTCAAGTGCCCCTAATGCTTCTGTTGCACAAACTGGTAGTGATTTTAATGTCTTATCATGTTCCTTTCCATACAATTTCGCTTCTTGGATCATTGATTCAAGAGCATCTGACCATATGACCTATTCTTCTAATTTGTTTCATACTTATGGCCCTTGTTCTGGCCATGCAAAAATCAGTATAACAGATGGATCATTTTCTGTTGTAGTTGGTAAAGGTTCAATAACCCTATCCTTTAATATCTACCTTAAATTTGTCCTTCATGTTCCAAAACTAGCTTGTAATTTGCTATATGTGAGCAAACTAGCCCGTGCCTCTAATTGTACCATTACATTTTTTGACTCATATTATGTCTTTCAGGAACTAACTTCGAGGAAGATGATTGGCAAAGCTAAGTTGTAGATAGTCTCTACTACTTCGTTGATGACAACTTGAAGAATAAAGAAGCTCATTGCTTAACTAGTATTTGTTCTACCCCTGCTAAAGAACATATTTTGCTTTGGCATTATAGATTAGGACATCCTAATTTTTCTGCTCTCAAAAGACTATTACCTCATTTGTTTAAATCTTTGGATTGTTCAAAACTTCATTGTGAGCATTGCATTTTATCAAAAAATCATAAGACTATTTACCCTACAAAACCATATCAACCCTCCAAACCATTTTACTTAATTCATAGTGATGTTTGGGGTCCATCTTGTGTTAAAACTCTTTCTCGAAAAAAAGGGTTTGTAATCGATGGTGATACTTAATTATGTTGGGTCTTTTTGATGCGTGAAAAATCTGAAGTTGCTCAAATCTTTCAAAATTCTTATACCATGATTGAAACTCAATTTCCCACATACATTGTCATACTTCACTCTGATAAAGGTACCGAGTATCTTAATGAAGTCCTTGGAAAATTTCTTAAGTTTAAAAGCATTGTTCACCAATCTATGTGTGTTAACATTCCTCAACAAAATGGTATTGCTGAGAGAAAAAAAAAATTTCTGGAAGGCTCTCAATCCATTGTGTTTACAATGAATGTGACAAAATACCTTTGGGGTGAGGCTGTTTTGACTGCAACATAATTAATCGAATGCCCAATTGTGTTTTGCATTATGCTACACCCTTAGATGTGTTTAAACAATGATTTCCAAAAAAACCAACTTTACTCTACTCTTCGTCTTTGGGTTTTTGGGTGTACAGTGTATGTTTACAACCCGACTAGGGGAAACTCAAAACTAGATTCAAGAGCTGAAAATTTTGTCTTTAGTGGGTATGCTCCTAGTCAACGAGGTTATAAGTGCTACAACCTTTTAACCCAAAAAATTGTTGTCTCCATGGATGTCACATTTCTAGAACATCAAAAAAATTTCCTTCAGGGGGAGAACTTCAGTGAAGCAGAAAATTTTTGGGATGCTACTATTATGCCCACCCCTTACCTATTGTCATTTTTTATCATAATATGATTCCTGATAATGAATCCAAAGATACTACTCCTAATCTGTCCATGCCAGGTAATCCCAATTCAACCATAAGGGGAGAAATACTATTGTCCGTTCCTAAGGAACAAAATAATGAGTTTCGTGTTTATACTAAGAGGAAGACTAAATTGAGAAGTAGAGAATAACCTACCTCGACAATGCACGACCTCTCAAAACCCTCAGAGAATGAACCTGGGAACAATTTAGGGAACCCATCTGCGACTTTACCCCTTATTGTGCCTAGTAATGATCAATCAATACCTACTGGCCCACAAATTACCAGTGATATTTTTACTGAACTCTCTGCTGATAATTACCTACCCATAACATTTAGAAAGGTGAAACGGGCTTGCACCAACCATCCCATATCAAAGTACCTATCTTATGGGAAACTATCACACATATACAAATCCTTTATCTCTAAAATCACTAATTTTTTTGTACCAAGAAACATTTAGGAAGCACTTCAAGTTTCAGATTGGAGATCAGCTATTATGGAAGAAGTAAATGCTCCTAAGAAGAGAACTTGGGAACTTGTGAATTTCCCTAGAGATAAAAGCTGGTAGGCTACAAATGGCTATTCACTGTTAAGTTTAAGGCTGATGGTAATGTGGAAAGACTGAAGGCAAGATTAGTTGCTGAGGGGTTCACTCAGACCTATGGTATTGACAACCAAGAGACTTTTGCTCCTTTTGCAAAGGTAAATACTATTCTGGTATTGTCATCCTTGGTTGTAAATTTTGAGTGGACTTTACATCAACTAGATGTAAAAAATACATTCCTTAATGGAGACTTAGAAGAAGAAGTCTTTATGAGCCTACCTCCAGGATTTGAGGATACCTATGGGAGAAATAAGGTGTGCAAGCTAAAGAAGTCATTATACGCCTAAAACTGTCCCTTAGAGCATGGTTTGATAGATTTGGAAGGGTTGTGAAGAGCTATGGCTATTGTCAAAGTCAAGTTGATCATACATTGTTCTACAAGCGATCCAAGGCAGGTATGATATGTATGCTTATTGTTTACGTAGATGATATCATCATAACAGGAGATGATGTATTCGAAATAGTAGAGTTGAAGAAGGAATTTGCCAAAGAATTTGAAATTAAAGATCTTGGACCTCTCAAATACTTCCTTGGAATGGAATTTGCTAGATCAAAGGATGGAATATTTGTGAATCAAAGGAAATATATTTTGAACCTATTGAATGAGACCGACTTACTAGGATGCAAGGCAGCTGATACTCCTGTTGAAACTGGTGTAAATTTTAGACCAGTTCAACCTAAAAATATTATTAATAAGGAGAGATACCAACAATTGGTTCGGAGATTAATATATTTGTCACACACTAGACCTGATATAGCTTTTTCCATAAGCTCAGTGAGTCAATTTATGCATTCTCCAGGCCAAGAACATTTGGATGCTGTATACATGATACTATGATATCTAAAAGGAACTCCCAGGCAAGGTTTAATGTTTCGAAAGCAGAACAATCTTCAAGTCGAAGTCTATACTGATGCTGACTGGGTAGGGAGTGCAACTGATAGAAAATCAATTTCTGGTTATTGCACATTTATTGGTGGTAACTTGGTGATAGCAATATGGGTCATAAACTCATATTGACTTATTTTTTAGAAAAGAAGTAGGGGGCAGGAATAGAACATGGGCCACAAACCCACGTTAACATATTCCCGGAGGAAGAATAGGGCACTGAGTGACCCAGGC
>JANJEY010000004.1:43909057-43925490 GCA_024703695.1 Erythroxylum cataractarum | reverse complement strand
TGTGGTTATTATTTATATGTAAAATATTTAAAAATTATTGTTATTTCATATTAATTGTCATTATTATTTATTATTAATATTTTGAAAACATGATTGATGTAAATAGTAAACTAGTAAAGTGTACAGTACAACTGTATAATATACTAATATGAACTATTTTGTAATTTTTCAAAATTTTAGGAACTATTTCATAATTTTAAAAAATTCTCCGAAATGGTACCTGATACCGATCGGTATCGGTACAGTTTCATTCCAGAACTCAATCCGGTACCAAGCCTGATACGGTATTCATAACTTTGCTTTCTACAATCATTATTTTATCAAATCTATTTTCTGGACATAATTCACCTGCTTGTTTTTTTTTATTTTATTTCCATTTGCTTCTATTATTTTCTTAAACCCAAATTTTTTCTGGTGAGTTCAATCAAGACACAAGAGGGGAGGCAGGTGGTTCTTACGGCAAAAGGACTTGGAGGTGGTCTGGTTTGGTTCCGAGAAGCCATGGTTGTAGCCTCTGTTTCACAGCAACTTAGAGAGATGAGAAAGAGAGAGTAGTTGATTTTGGGCAGCAAAGCAGATGCGTGGAGGGGAAGGTTAAATTTTTATTTTTTTTGAATAGTTCCGATATTTTAAATATGAAATTGTCAGTCGATTCGATCGATACCGACAACTAAGGCCATCTCCAACCTAGTCACCTTATGACCTTAGAGTTGGTTTATTGCACTCAATTTTATGCAGCAAAAGTTATTAATTCTGTTTATTTTCTTTTTAACATATTTTTTATATATTTTTTACAAATTAATTTATTTATATGATTTATTAAGTAATTAAATTTAAAATATATATTACTTTATATAAAATATATTATTACAAAGATTTCATTAAAATATTTAAAACGAGATTAATATTGAATATAATATTAAATTTATTTTAAATTTTTATTTATAAATGTTATAAATTTATTAATAAAATATGTTAAGAATAATATTAAATATATTTATTAAATAATATTAATTTAATATAAAAAATGTATAAAATAATTAAGAATAATGATTTTATTTTAATTTTTAATAAATAAATAAATAAAAATTATTGTATAAATATAAATTAATTTAGTTAATAACTAAATTATTGTGGTATATTCTTTGAAAAAATTTGGTATAGAATGGTTGAAGTAATATCAAATTTGGTATAAAAAGATTCTTATAATGTTTCCTTTTATATCAAATTTAGTGTAAAAATTTAGTGCAATGGATGAAGATAGGCTAATAACTTTGAACAAAGTTTGGTAAATGATATAAATGGAGTCCATAATAAGAAGTCAACTCAACAGTGACAACTTTCAACATATAGCAACGTATACCCGAAAATATCATCAATTCTATCCTTACTTGAAGGAAGGACCGGAGACTGTTCTATCCTCTCAAATCCTTTGGTTTATTAAATCTGTATCAACTTTGTCTTAACTTATTTCAACCATCTATTTATAAATGACTGAAATGAATTAGGACAGAGTTAGTATAGGTTTATTGAGCCAAAAGATCAGATCCCTTGTTCCATTGCTCATACTATGAAAGTTCCATTGCCTCATACTATGAAAGAAGGCAACCAATATGCTGATTATTTAGCAAAATTAGGCTCTTCATCCGTAATAGATGCCTCTTCTGAGTATTCGACAATTTTAACATGATGATGCTTTATCTGTGATGGTCTTGAGGCCTTAGGCTTCATTGCTGTGTATCCGCTTCACAGGGTCAAGCCCATTATCTCAAGTTTGATTGGGGCTAGGGCCTCAGCGGCCGGCAGGGTCAGGTCATCCCTATTTTATATGGTTTAATAGTATTACTATGACTCCATAAATAAATAAGTACGCCCTAACCTAACCTAACCTATGCTTCAATGTTTTAGTTAGGCGGGACAAAATAAATGCATAAACCAGCGCCATTCGCATTTCCCGCCAAACTTTTGCTGCAAACGGACCTACTTCCCGCCATCTTCATTTCCGCAATTCAAATCCCACCACCACCTTTCTGCTGCTAAATTGAAAGCAAGCAAAGCCTTCTTGTAAACAAATTTTGAAAATGGACTCCCAACTTCAAGCTTTGCCTCCTCTCAAAAGATTCAGCCTCTTGCAAAAGCACCAGCCTGTGGAAGATGGCAAAGAAAATGCACATATGACATTGCACCTTCCGACCAAGAAACGGAAGGAGTCTAGGAGCCAAGCGTTCCCTGACCCAACGACCATTTCCACTGCCTACTGTTTGCCGGCCAAGAAACGAGTGTGGGCGTTGCAGTCCGATTTGGTCTCCGGTAAGCCCCTTTTGCCTTTGGATCTCAATGTTGAATATAAACCATGTTTTGATGAAGAACAGAAAGGTGTTAGTGCCAATCTGTTTGTTGAAACTCGCCGACCAGACAACGAAGAAAAGACCCCATTGGCAAGTAGTGATGAACAGTCCTTCGGAACTCCCAGAGAAGAGAAGAAAGAGCCATTTATTTGCGGAAACACCAGTTCAGAAGATAACGGAGAAACAGAGAAGGACGAAGGGACATTGGAGAGCAGAGAAGAGGATGATGATGGGATTTTGTGTGCAATCTGTCAAAGTACGGACGGAGACCCAACAGATCCCATAGTGTTTTGTGATGGGTGTGATCTAATGGTCCATACAACTTGCTATGGCAATCCTTTAATAAAGGGTATCCCTGAAGGTGACTGGTTTTGTACCCAATGTATGCTTTCTCAATCCAAGGAGCAAAAGAAGCCCTTATCCTGTCGTTTGTGTCCAGATAAGAGTGGTGCCATGAAACCCACAGTGGCTGGGTCTTGGGCACATGTTGTGTGCGCGTTATTGGTTCCTGAAGTGTTCTTTGAGGACCCAGATGGGCGTGAGGGAATTGACTTGTCAAGAATTCCTAAATGGAGATGGGGAGGGAAGTGTTATTTATGTAAAAATAGAAAAGGTTGTGTTATTGAATGCTCTGAGCCTAGATGCTCTTTAGCATTTCATGTCACCTGTGCATTAAATGGGGGTCTTTGTATCGAGTATCAAGAGGGGAGGAAGAATAAAGAAGCCATTGTAGCTGGATTCTGCAAGAACCACACTGAACTGTGGAAAAAAGTGAGTATAAAGCTGGCTTCTTTTAGTCTTTAAATTCAAGATAAAATTTTTGGGTTACTAATAATGATTCTTGTTGACAGCAACAGCAGACGGGAAGATTTAAAATTGTCGCCAGAGTACACAATTAGGTGAACTACTGAGATTAATTGTTTCCGCAATTCGGTAAGGCATTGAAGGATGTTTGTCTTACAATTAACTACATGTATTAGTTTGGCTACCAGAACTAGTTTTTTTTTTCACCAAAATTTGGTTATGGTCATTTGATGTCTTGGACAAATTCAGAATATGAATAGTTGTACTGTTTCATGGGCCTGATGCTTTAGTTGATTGTTGACATTCTATTTATGGTCAATGTTTGATACAAGCGTAATAACTCTCATGTTGATTTTAAAAAAGAATTTTTTAAAAAAAGTAAAATCTTATAAATATCTTATGAATGAAGTTGTTAAGTTACAAAGGGATCACACTTTGGAGTAAACTCCACTCCACACTGTCAACAACTACTTTCCACTTTCTACAATTTAGATTGCTGAGGCACAATGAGAAAGAAATTACATTGAGCATGAAACCAAAGTTTCTAAATTCTCTATGAAGTCACCAGTGTGTTGTTGCATTTTCTTCCAAATTGGTTTATTGTAAATTGCTCTCTTACCTTTGCTATTGTTGAGGCTATCAGTATGTTTAGGTTCTTTTCCTTGCCTGTGAATTTTGTTGAGTTTCTTTCTTTCTATATCTTTTGAAAACAGGTAGCCAATGCCATTGAGTGGGCATTCTTATCATCATCCTTCGATATTGGTTTCACCTGTATCCATTGAATAATGTCAGCTAAGATAGAATTGATTTCCCAGTGATATAGTTTAGTGGTCTTCAATATTTGCTTGGAAATTCTACATTGGAAAAGAAAAAGCGGTCTCTAGTTTTATCCTCTAGCTGGCATAAAGCATAGGTTTTAGATAGCGATATATATCTAAATCTATCAATTATGCTGAGCTAGTTCAACATTGCTAACCACAACAGAAAATTGACACTTAAGGTTTTTTTTTTTCATATCACTCTTACTCCATTATACCTTAAAACCAATCCCTTAGACTCGTTCCTTGGTTTTCTTATTGGTTAAATCAATTATAGGTATGTAATGCCAATAATAGATACTTCATTTGTTGGGTTTGGGAGTAGGATTTTTATAATATTTCTTAGTTCTTTTATAATTGTGCACAATTTTCATTTTCTAGGAGAACCTACACCTTGGCTTTTGAGGAAAAGTGGATAGAGTTGTCCTTGCATGTTGATTTTGTATAAGAGTACCTTGCCCAGTCTACTTATCAAACCATAAAGAGGCCATCTCTTTTACCTACTTTCCAAATTACATTCGATCCTACTAAGCTTCTTATTTCAGGAGTTGGTCAAAGAACTATGAATGTGAAGCTTAATTGCTAGTGTAGTTTTAGTAAAATTTGATGATATATTTGAAATTTTAGAAAAATGCCCAAATTAGAGTCTAAGGTATATTGAATCTTAATGTTTTAAAATTTTAATTTGTCAAGCTTTTAAAATAGCCTCTAATTTAATAGAACACAAACAATTTTAGATGGATTTCTTTGTCATATGAATATGGGATTAGAAATAAAATAAAAAGTGAAGTCTTTAAGTTTTACTCATGGATGCCTCAGACGAATTTTCTGTGATTCTCCAACCTTTTAGAAGAGGGACTTTTCTCAAAATTCAAATTCTCTTTGATTTTATTAACTTCCATTATTGTTTTTGCATCTTTTGAACTTCCTTTACCCTCTCCAAGGTGCCAAGCTCTACTCAAATTATGCTCTTATTATGACTGTCATCATTATTTTTACATGTTTGGTTTGAATTCCTGGTTATAGAATTTAAAATCCTTAGAATTTCACTTGTCTTTTATTCTTCTTATCCCCATTAAATTTGCAATGTCTTCATGTTTAAGTGAAGGTGGCACAACTTATAGACTAGATTCAGATAGTAAAATCTTCTTCTACCTCGACTTGGACATCAAACACATCTTCATCTTCAATTATCTGTGAATCTAACAATTTCCCATTAGCAATCTCCGAAAGAAAACCTCGAACTCCTTAAAAACGTCCCAACCAAACCTACAGCGAAGCAGCTATCCGACTTTTCGCAGCCTATCCCAACATACTCCGCCAAACATCTAACCATTCATTGCAATTTCACCAAACTCCAAGTCGCTTTCCTTCTTGATGAGCTTTTAGAATTGCTTTTGCCTCTTAGCATATTTGACAACTCTGGTTTTCCACTCCACTAACCAATTCTACAAAAATTCAGTTTCTCTAACGAGCCAAAGTTGGCAGACAACTAGTGGGGAATTTGACTCATAAGGTCATTTCATGGAATTGTGTGATGGGTATGAAGAAGATGCAGCGTCAATTCTGGATGAAGAAATAGAAGAGGGTATTGATGTTTGATAGTGTAAATGGGAATCTAAGTGTTTTCAACAAAGCCATCAAAATTGGAGGTCAAATGAATAGATTGGGACTAAACATTGACGGAAAATGCCAACTTGGACTTGGTGGTGTGAGGCCTTTAGAAACAGTGAGATGCGAACTTGCGGAAACTTTTGATTGTGGACATTTCTCCCAAATTAAAGAAAAAGTCTTTTAAATTGAATTTGAATTAGGAGTTGGAATCGAAATAAAAAACCAATCCAAAGCTAAAGCCAAAATCGAACTCCAGTGGAAAAAAAAAATAAAATTGGGAAATTGGTCGTTGAGTTGAAGAACTTGAGTCGGAGAATATGAATATAATTTCTAATTTTCTTTTTTTTTTGGTAGGTCTCTATACTAACAACAATATTTATGAAGCAAACGAGTCTCTAAAAATAATATAAAATTTTAGACTAAAATATCTTAATGAAATTGTTTGTGTTTTATTAAATTAAGAGTTTTTGATACTTGCTCGGGACTCTGTTAAGTATATACAATGATGTCTTGATGACTTCAATTCAAAGATAATCAGGTAGGTTGGTTATATTTTACATTGACCTTATTATGTTCTTTAGGGTGTAGTTATGTTTTTTAGCTGTACCATTTTGATTGGGACTACTTGACATAATAAAATGAGTTACTATTTTTTATATCTGGCAAACGAACCTTTTTGCTTATCTTGAAACACTATGTTTGTCATAATACTCTCCCATAATTAGATAGGACAATCTTGATGGATTTTTTAATTAGTTATCAACCTCACTCTTAAAATTTTTGAATTTGTTAAGAATTTTAGACTTTTTCTTAAACAGGGACATAATTATGGTGGGAATAATCATCAATAAATGTTAAAAAATATTTAGAATTATATAAAGTAATTATATAAGGTTCACTAATATCCGTATATATGAGATTCAATAAACCAGAAGTTCAAATGAACCTCTTTTTTTTTTTTTTTATCTTAGTCAATTTATTTATGTAACACTCAATACATGTTTTCAGATCATCAAAATCTAGAGTTGAGAGAATGCTTTCTTTTATCAATGTCTCAACTCTATTTTTGGAAATGTAGTCTATGGTTGACCCAGAGTATGTTAATCAATATTTGATACTACAAGTGCACAATATACTTGTAATTAGTATAGAAAAATACATGTTGATCTTATAAGGACGGTAAATACCAGTAATTACTACTGTCCTATTATCTAGCCTACGGATTAATAATGGTTTTTAACTTAAGAAACTAAAATTAAGCAAATAAACTAAACAAGCAATGTGAATTAAAGTAAGGGATTGGTGATCCTAAATTAATTATTGATATCAGATGATTAGTACCTAAGCTTTAGATACCCTAAAACCTTAACCGATTGATTTCTTGTCATGCAATTATGTTATTGAATTATTAGATTGTGGAGATTTGTAAGGTATGCTAGTAGTTGACTTTGAGTCTACGAATAACTAATCCTAAGGTTTCTAATCAAATTACTCAGGTTAAAACTTATAAGATTTTATTATTGTACTTTGAATCCCTCTATTAGATTTGACCTTAGAAGATTTTTGTCATCCTATCTCTAAGATTGTAACAAACTCTTTCCAATTATTGTAGATCTATTCAACTTAGGATTTCTCAATCGCTAAGTATGAAACCATATTAAAGTCCAAAAATTAGATTAATAGATAATAAATAGAACGGATAATTGGATCGCAATAATCAACAAACGCAATTGTATTCACAAAAGAATCAAAACATGTCAAATTGTTCAACTAGGGTTCATCTAACCTAAAAACTAATGGAAAAATTAGCTACACTTCGACGAACCCGAAATCATATCTATATATACAAAAAATAGAATAGAAAACATCGAAATTATAATTCTAAATCTCTCTGATTGTTCTTTATCGTGTATTCTAATAATGTAGATGCCTAATCTTGTGTTTTGATGGATCTCTTGATAAAATCTCATGTCTTCTGCTCTATAAGCTCCAAATCACCTTTAAATGTCTCAAGACAATGCCAACTGCTTTCCCCTTTCTAATTGTATCTGAAACATCCAATTTATATGAAAATCTAAGTTTTTGGATTATGCACATTAGTGTGCATGACATTGCATAAGAAAGTGCATAATTAAAGTTTGCCAGATATTGCAAAAGTGCACGGGCATGCAAAAGTGCATAGTCTTTCATTTCTTCTAGATTGTTGTTTTTCTTGTTTTAGACACATTTTTGTTCGATTTCTTCTCTTTTAAGTCCACGTAAGCAATTAAAACCTAGAAACACACTTGAAACAAAGTAAGTACCAAATGTACATCAAAATTATAAAATATCAAGTAGGAATATATTAAATATAGGATAAAAATGTAGTCAATTAAACATCCATCCGTATGACTTTTCTTTAATCAAAGGTCTCTTTTGAGTAACAGGTTCAACAATATATGAAGAAGCATATATCTCATGATGGGTAAGACACATTCTGTATAATCTATATGAAAAAAGGCAATTCCAATATATTTTTGCATTGAAGGATAAATTTACAACTGAAGTATCTATGACAAAATAATAACCTTCTTTGTCTAAGATTGATACATAGATCAAATTATGTATAGAAGATAGTATATAAAATATGTCGTGTAATACAAACATAAACCTTATATCAAGCTTTAAACATGCATCTCTTACATACATAATACTAACTTCCTTATTGTTGTCAACCACCAGTTTCTCCTCCCCTTTATCCGGACCCGAACATCGTGGAGACAACATGATTAGATGCTCCACTATCTAGTTATCAAGAATAGGATGTGGCTATAGAAAAACTAGATTCATGAATCATGTAAGCTAAGGAGTTACCTGAAAGTTCCAGTTTGACTTTATAGGCTTTATATTTCTGGCAGTCAGATTTCTTATGGCGCTTTTTCTTATAAAAGAAGCATGTTTTATTTTTCATATCTTATGTATATCATACTACTTTCATAGAATATATGCTCGAACATCCAGAGGATATTTGAGAACATACCCTATGAGAATGGCATGTTAGAATAGTCACATTAACTTATTATGGCATCATACATAACACAAGTATTCAAAATGACCAAATCTCCTCATTTCATTCATAAAATAAACTAACTTATATTATACCGTTACTATTCATATCCATGTAATTACATTACATAACATTTGAGAGTTTACAACTCCATACAAAATGTTTAACTTGAAATGAGAAGCTAAACACACATCCTAACTAGACTCCTCAGATATCAACTGACCAGATCTTTGAGCCATTTTTGTTCTCAAAATGACAATACTAGAATTTTACTTGGTTGCCTTAAAAGCTAGAACTCCCTTGTATCTAAAAATTAACTTTGTAATTTTGATGAGTTTGTGAACTTAGTGAGTGAACCATCATCGATGTGCATACTCCAGTCAGAATATAAAGTCAAGTATATAACCAATTTTAAGAAGTTTAACACATCATTCAATATCAAATCCCACATCACATTTTGTCATGTTTCATCAAGTACAAGTACAACATGTATACAAACATTTCACAATACTATTTCAGAATAATCCATTAATTCATCTCAATCATTCATATGATACAAGTAAAGTTATGCATATATGCAAATGCACACGTGACTTTATTTTCATTTTACTTTGATGTGATCGAGGGCCTATTGACTGTCTTGTACATGTTATGGATACCGGGCTCATTATTAACTGAATCTATGGTCCTTTGTGCACAATTCCTAAGCTTAAAGCTCTTTTTCATGTTGGTCACTCCGATCACAACTTCTTTATCTAATCATGCATCTCATGTAATGAAATGCATCAATTCATATAATATGCTATCAATACTTTTCATTCAATATGCTCATATCATTTATAACATTCTCATATCATTTATAACATTCTTCGGATTTGAGTCCAACATTCAATATTTAGTTGAGGACACATTCTATATTACCTATACAATTTGAAAACACTTCTATATACAGTCCCTAAGTATCAAACTCCTCAGACCAACAATGTCTGGAATCATAGCAATCATATAAGTAACAGTTCAATAACTAAAAGTTAACTAAAACAATTCAATCGTAGTGAGAAACATCTAGGTTAACTTAAAGTACGCTCTAGAAAAGTTATTGCCTTGATGATCTGGCAATGTTTGGATGCTGATGATCAATTTGTGCTTCTTTAGTCATGCAATATACACATATTTTACACATTACTAAGTTGATCAATCATATGATTATTCACTCATGCACATGTATATGTGTCATATTCAATGCATGTTCAATTGACTTTCCAGGTATGTATCCTTATTTACAATTTTTGACCATTCAAACATCATAACTTGTATATAACTAGTTGCAATTAGGTTTATACCTTAAGTAAACTTGATTACTCTAAATTCATCATTCATATATTTACTAACCCTTTTCTAGAAATATATTCATACAATTTTTTCCCAATTCTCATTCATTTATACCTAATATACATTATACTTATCCTTTTGATCATATTTGCATTCATAAGAACACCTTTATACCTTTAACAACTCATAATTTCCTAATTTAAACACATTGATATCAAAACAATCCATTCCTTAAGTTATAACATCAATTAACAACTTAAACTTATCAAACCCTTAATCGATTAATCAAACAATTATCTAAGTTAATTTCAAGCCCCAATCAAATCAAATGCACTAAAGTAAAGTGACTTATCCTCATGTGATTCAACAATTACACAAAACAGAAAATTTTCATTTCAAAGTTTTGGCCCCTCCTATGATTGTGGATGAGTGCCCCGTTAGTGCAACATCCAATTTTCCTTAATTTTCCAGATTTAAGCACCTTCATACTAAATTCAAAGCACTTTCATAACATTCTATTAATTATACCTCAAGTATACCTTAATTATACTTCAATTCTTCATCAAATTCATCTCCAATTCTAACTTAAAATCATTTAATTGTAAGCTCATAAACTATTTATCTTTCATGCATACAAAAACAAAACCGAAACTTTCATTCACTTAATCTCATCATATATGTATCCTAGTTTTTTCCCCAAATTCAAAAACATTTCATTAGCACCTTTCTTTAGCATAAATTCACCTTCATTTAAACTTCAAATCTCAATCTAAATCATCCATATAGCAGCCTATAACCTCCGATTCTCATGCAAAAAAAAAGTATCCAATTCATGTATCATTTTCCAACACACTTCATAATCAATATCATATGCAATCCATCCCAATTCAATCATCATAAACTTTCTATTACAACATGCCACAAAGATCAGTACTTTATTCACTTGTTGAGCTCATGTTCCACCTTAATTCATCAAGTCTACTTTGCCTTATATGCATGCAAGATAATCTCAAATACAAGGTGGGAATTGGATGGGTTTTTAGCAAAGATAAAATACAATAGAAAAAACAACAATGTTTTGGTTCTATAAATATCATGTGAATGGTGAAAGCATGGATTTTTGGTGTGGCAATTGGACACAAACTTAAGCAAAACACAGGGATGGGAGGGTATGGTGTTTCGATGGTGAAAGGAAAGGAGAAGAAGAATGAACCCAACAGAAAATATCCCCACAGTAGCTTCACTCATTAGGTGCTAGCTGGCACATTTCTTAATGACATTTATCAACCATGCATGCATTCCATTTGTCCCATATATAAGCTTCCAAATGTCATCAATATCGTAGGCCATTTGTCACTCACACTGCTGTCATTTGTCACTTAATTTCCTATGTCAAATGTCACTAAATTCTACGACCATGTGTAACTTATTTTATAGGCTTAGTCATCCCAAATTTTAATGTGTCAATTTGACATTTTTCTTAAACTAAATGTACATTTTAATTCATCAATTTTCTAATTGTAACAATTAATTCTAAATTTAATAATTATAATCTACCAAACCAAAATTCAAGATATAAACAATACGTAATTCACATCATGATCATTTTAAATCTTTCATACCCTCTATATGTTAATTGAGTGCACATACAATCTTGGCAATGTTTAGTAAATCATGATTTTATGTGTGTATGAGAATATTATGCATGTGAATGAAATGCACTTGATAAATTTTCAAATAATATGACTCAATAGGCTAAGATTCTAACCTTCAGTAAGTTTTGGAACCTGGGTTATTATAGTGTTTCTATCAATTTATTTGGCAATGTCATCTTCTGCCTAGGAGCAATTGAGTGCAATGATTTAATAATATTGAGAAATATTACAAAAGCCTTGTGCTAACCACTTGAAGTCCATATTTGGTTGTGTAGCTTGACAGGAATCTGCTTCAGCAAGTTGATTCTTTAGTTCAGTGTTCGAATTCTGATATATAGAGGAGTGGAAGGCTTTTATTGCAAATAGGCAAGCAACTGGCATCACATAAAGATGGTACGTAGATAAAAAATGGTCAAGAGATTTATTGTCATATATCTTAATTTTTCTATAACAATTGCAAAAATATTTTCCTATGTTGAAGTCAACATTTTCTCAAAATAATATCGGAAGCAACCTCCTATTTCAATTATTTCTGTTTTATGTGTTTACAATTCAAGTAGGGTTCATTTATGTAAATCATGGCATAGTTGGAGCACTCCAGAGTTGATTTCTGTTTCTTCAGTGATAGTTGGTGGTGAGCATGAGACTTCTCTTCTGTGGAGGGGGGAAAATCTTACTAATCCTGGAACTAAGTAATTATAGCAAATGCCACCATCTGCAAAGAACTAAGACTCCTGGAGCGTGAGTTTGATTAAGAGACTACATGTAATATCATTTTAGAAGGGCATGAAAATGACTTTGGACCCCATAATTCAAGGGAGCAAATACTCCATTTCTTGAATGAACTTGGATGACTTTTCCAAAGAAAGGGACCTATGTCTGATATTTAAGATTACTCGCTTAAAATTTTGCCCGAAGAAATTGCTGACACATTGATTAACTAAGATGGGTCTTCTAGGCTAAAAATTAATATATATTTTTATAAGAAAGCGGGTCTTATATTGATATGCAACGGTTTAAAACTTGAGGCTAAAGTTTTACCTCCAATAAGAAACCTATCTAATTTGAGCGAGAATTAGTCTGAATTTAGATGACTTAAATGCGTCTTCCTATAGTTGAGACTCTTTTAGAATATCGCGTGAGCAATAAAAAAAAATTGTTAGGTCATCATCTAACAATGTCATATAATTGTCAGCTTTTTCGTTACTTTTGGGTTATATTTAAACGTTTTCTAATGTTAAGATTTTATTTAAATACTCTAAACTTTAGGATTAAACTTTTTAATTAGTGAAAACATGAGGATCAAAAGTGACCCTTTTACTTAATTATTTTGACCAAACTCATTCAAGCTAAACTATGAGAAACAGATCCTAACTCGCAAGAAGCCCAAAATCAAGGCATTGTTTGTATCTGAAGCTAAAAGCCCATAAATTTTACGAACTCGGCCTCATAATTATAGGCCTCTTCCAAACACGGAGCAAAGGTAACTAACAACAAAAGCAGATTAGTACAGTCGTGTCATTGTCACCGTCACTTCCTAAATGGCCTGAGTCACCGGCACGTCTAGGAGTTTCGGAGTTGCGGGCAGAGCAAGAAGGAAGTTCTGGGAGTACAAGTTCAAATTTTGAGAGGAAGAGCAAAGACCCCGACACAATGTTCTACAGAGGGTAAGACACTTGCCCCTTTTTTCAATTTTTTTGTTTTTTGTCTTGGTCTTTGTTTTCCAGTTTCATTTCCCTGATTGTTCTGGGTCTATGATCCAAATATGCCCTAAAGATCCAAATCTTTCGCCTGGGTTTTCTCTGTTTTGCTTTATATGCCCTGGTGTGATGGGTTATCTTTCTTCTCCTTTTTCTTATCCCCGTTTATATGAAGTAATCTGATATTTATTTTGTGGTTGAGTTTCTATCGGCCTCTAAATCTCATGACTGGAGGGTTCTTCACCTGGAATCTTATTCTTGTTTCTCTTTTTATTTGGTTTTCTTGTACTAAAGATTCACCTGTTATGACATGTTTCATGTGTTTTTTTAGCTTTATAAGGTGATAGTTGGTCAGGGATCAATTAATCTCTTTTTGGGGAGGGAAATTGATGACGTAACTTACAAGTTGTTGGGCTTCTAATTTTAGAATTTTTTGCTGAAAAAGGACAGTTAACATATTAATGTAAAACCATGCTGGGAATTTACACTGAATATTCCATGACCATGGAAATACAATGCTCTGTATGGATATATCCTGTTGAGTGTAGGAAAGGGTAGAAACAGCAGGCATGAAACGCCCCCAAGTGTTTAGATTGTCTATGTTTTTTTTTTTTTAATGTAATTAGTGTGGCAAATTCGTTTTTCAATTTGTGAGACACAATTTGGAATCGTAAGAAAGAGTATGGTATTGAAGTTAAAGGTTTATGAATGAAGGTGATGTTGCTCCCTTAAAAACCACAAGGCCGGCTTACTCAGAACAATTAATTGCAAAAGTCTTTTTATGTTCCTCTCTGTAAAAAAATTTTTAGATTGTTCTCCATTCCCGACATGCAAAACTATAATGTTGAATTGTTTCACAACCAGAAATTTTCACCTGAGGAAATTTTACTAACAGGCTTGAATAACATGAGTGTTATAGAAACTTTGGAAGAATACTCGATACTAACACGATTAACGTCTTCGTGATTAATTGATAGCCGTAAGCATCCTAGTTTTCATTGTTTAGCTCAAAACATATTGTAGATAAAAATTTATGAAGTTTGAAATAAATCATATTTGTAATCTTTCATAAACTAGTCATGTGAATATGAGGAAAGACATGGTTCAGTAGGCTGCTACTTTTAACAGCCATTTAAACTTCCTTATTCTAGATGCAAAATTATGTGACAACTGCTTTCTTGTTAAGTTCTGAGGCTTTCTTATATCCAACTTCGCCTTTTTTTTTTAATCATTTTCCCTCAAAGTGACAATTGTTCCTCATTTGATTTTCATTTAGTTTCTCATTTGAAAGGAGATTAGGTAACTGATAAATTCTAAACATACACAATCGATTTTGGATAAGGTCTATTGAAAGTCTGTATAATGTAATTTCGAGGGTAAATATGTACATATAGTTTTGACAAGGAGAAGCCTTGTTTCTGATTCCTATGTGGACCTTTTTAATAGTGGCTATGAACTTAGAGATTCATCCTTCACTTTGGAATAAAATGAATCAACCTTTGAGTTTCCTCTGTACTGGAGCTATTTCAATAGATTTCAGATAATGGAAAGAAAGGAAAGACAATCAGTCTAGCTCCTAAAAGGAGTAGAGAAGGAGTACATTGCTGAAAGTTGAATTACTTGCTTCAGCCGTCTATTGGATTTAAATGAATTACAGTTGATCTGGGTGATAAACTGACTGAGAATCTGTAGATGTGATATAAATCAAATCATAATTTATCTTTTGTTTGGTTACCAGATCAGTTAGCTATTGTTTAAAGTCTTTATATTTGATTTGATTTAGGCTTTGTAGCTATTTATAAATCTTTGCAATTGATTTTTTCAATATGAATGAAAGAGTGCCAAATTTGTTGAACAGATGGTGTAAATGCTTCTCAATGTTATTGAAAGATGCAAGTATACTATCTCCACTATTTTGGTGGGCTTTTCATCTTCTTTTGTTGTGAATTTCTTTTAAAGCAGATACGGTGATGGTGCTGATGGACGTGAAATGGGTTCAAAACGTCAGCGGCTTGTGCCACCATATGACCAGGGTCCTTCATTTTATGGGGCTCCTAGTTCGAGTTTTATCTATGGTGCACCTCCGTATGCATATGTTGGCCAACCTCCACCTTTCCCTGTAGTCCGACTTCGCGGTCTTCCATTTGATTGCACAGAGACTGATGTGGCTGAATTCTTCCGAGGTTTGGATATAGTTGATGTTCTATTTGTACACAAGGGTGGCAAGTTCAGTGGGGAAGCATTTTGTGTTTTGGGTTATCCTCTTCAAGTTGATTTTGCACTTCAAAAGAACAGGCAGAATATAGGTAGGCGATATGTTGAGGTATTCCGAAGTAAGAGGCAGGAGTACTACAAAGCTATTGCAAATGAAGTTTCAGGTGGTTCACCAAGGCGAAGTGTTCCAAGGAGTAAATCTTATGACGAGGAAAAAGAATCTGCTGAACATACTGGTGTTCTGCGCTTGAGGGGATTGCCATTTTCAGCTGGCAAGGATGACATAATGGAATTTTTTAAGGATTTTGTGCTGTCAGAAGAGTCTATTCATATCACGATGAATTCAGAGGGGAGACCAACTGGGGAAGCATTTGTGGAGTTTGCCAATGCAGAAGATTCAAAGGCAGCAATGACCAAGGACAGGATGACTCTTGGACGTCGTTATATAGAGTTGTTTCCATCGTCAGTTGAGGAATTGGAGGAAGCAATATCAAGAGGGCGTTAGATCATTTCTCTATACCTTTGGTCACATCTGATAGATTTTAATCTTTGTAATGTCTAACCTTGATCTTACTGTTTGAAAAATTTCTCTACATGTTCATTGTCGTAGCTTCTTGTCTGTTGCACAGATCCAGTACATTTCACCTTATGTTTATGCATAAAAAGCTTATAATGTGTAGTCAGTGGTTTGCTGCTTTTGTGACTTATATCTATATTCTGACTCTAGAGCCCACCTTTGTCTACATCTAAAACCTTACGCAATGTTTTAAAATCCGGACCGGTCATCGAACCGGTGGCCTTACTGGTTACCGGTTTGACCGGTTTGACCGGTTTAACTACCGGTCGAACCGGTGTGATGCAATAATTATATTTAATTATATATAATATTAAAAATATTTAAA
>JANJEY010000004.1:43657336-43668744 GCA_024703695.1 Erythroxylum cataractarum | reverse complement strand
AACGAAATACATGCATATATAAAGGAATACCTCATAATATATTATTAACAAGTCATAATGTGAATACATGAATCACAAATATCCATTGGCCTAGGGCACACTACTAACAATATTCCATACCAATTTAATCATCACAGAACTTGTAATAATACAAGCTATTAAGTTTAGAATTCCTTTACTTATTTAACTTCAAATTCTAAAGCCAAAGATCCAGCTAACCTAGCCCTTCCAAGTAACTAATACACATCCAAGATCAAGGTGTAAATCTTAGCACCAAAAAGACAACATAGAAGATAACAAGATCTAACTTCCTGACATAGCATCTTGAAAAGATTCCAAGTGATGATCATCTAAAATCAAGCAAAAATTCTAGAAGTTGAGAGGGAGTGAGAGGTTTCAGTGGTGAGAGTAATGAGAAGGCAGCAAAAACACTAAATGAGCTGGAGTGATTCAGCTCTTGCTTTGGAAGGTGTCCTAACTTTGAAGGGAAACATGTCCTTCCATGGGGTGACCTACATGGCAAACATATGAGTGAGTCATTTGTCTTCTTATTATGCTGCCAAATGCCATAACTCAATTAGGTCACTTGTCACTCAACCAATGCTACCAAATGCCGATGCATTAGCTATGCCAAATGTCACTATCTCATAGGCTTAGTCATCCAATTTTTTTTATGTATCATCGAGAAACCCTTCACAAACTGTGAATCGGAACCTATTAAACCTAGAAAATTTCTCACTTCTGTCACATTCCAAAGCGGCCTCTAGTTAACAATTGCTTCAATCTTACTAGGATCAACTCTAGTCCCTTGAGTAGAGACAACATGTCCTCGAAAAGATACTTCCTAAATCTAGAAATCATAGTTGCTTAGCTTATCGTATAATTGTTTTTCCCACAGGGTTTGTAGCACAATTCGAAGATGTTGAACATGATCATGCTCATTTTTAGGATATCATCTATGAAAACGATAACAAACTGGTATAAGTAGAGCCTGAATACTTTATTCATCAAATTCATGAATACCGCTGGAGCATTAATTAACTCGAATTGAATTACCAGAAATTTATAATGTCCATAATGGGTTTTAAATGCAATCTTCAGAACATCCACATCCTTTACTTGAACTTGATAATACCCTGATCGTAGATCTATCTTGGAAAATACCCCTGCACCTTTCACTTGATCAAATAGATCTTCTATCTTTGGCAAAAAATACTTATCCTTCACTGTGGCTTTATTCAATTACATGTAATCAATGAACATCCGAAGAGTGCCATCTTTCTTCTTAACAAATAGAATTGGGTCTCCCTAGTAGCTCCTACAACTAAACCTTCAACTAGTTTAATTCAATAGGATCCATCATGTACGATGCTCTAGATATAGGAGTAGTGTCATACATAATTTCAATAGATAACTCCATTGTCCTTTCAGGAAGGAGTCCGGGTAATTCTCTAGGAAGCACCTTTAGAAATTCACTTACCACTGGAATATCTTACTGTTTAACAATTTCCTTCTTAGAATCAATCGAAAAAGCCATATAAGCTTCATACCCCTTCCTAAGGCACCTTCGAGCTTACATAGCTGATATCATACTAGCCAAAGAACTAGTGCGGATACTATACAATATCATTTAAAGTTGATCAAGGTTCCTAAGCACAATCATCCTAGCACTACAGTCCACCACCTCCTGATGCTTAGATAACCAATCCATACCCAAAATCAAATTAAATTCTTAAAAGCCAATTCAATTAGATCCGCTACATATTCACTTCCTTGGATCTTAACCAGATAGTTTCTAGAAACCTGATTAACCAACACACTATTACTTAAAGGACTTGTTACATGAATGTCATAGTCTAACTAATTTGTAGGCATCTATTTATCAAAAATTTATCCAACACAAGTATAGGAATAAGTGGATCTAGGATCAATCAAAGCATGTATTTCATAATTAAAAAGAGAAATAGTACCTGTAATGACCTCAAGTGCATCCTAATCCTCGTAAGCTTTTAAAGCATAAGCTCAAGCTAAAGCAAAAGGCACAAAAATTGATCAATAGTCTCTGAAAGAGTACTTGAATTAGTTCTGATATGACTAGATCTTCCATAACCTCTACCACGTCCTTTATTTCTAGCAGATGTATAAGAAATCTCTCTACTAGCTTGTGATGTATGAGGCTGTCTCATAGAACAATTGGCTATTAATTTCTCAGTGCTACCATATCGAAAAACATGCACCCATAGCCCTCCTACATGTATCCCAATGATGTTTAGAGCAATGAGGACACTCCAGAGCACCAGAACCTCGACCAATAGAGGAACCGTTACCAAATTTAGTTTATGAGGGAAAGTCTTATTTCCTTCCCTTAGTTACAGATCTCTGAGTGAATTATGGTGCAGCGGAAGCACCTTCACAACTTTTGATCGTAGTTTTTTTATATGAGTAATTTTTAATATTTAACCTTGATATTTTACAAGTGTACAGGTCATTCGCGTAGTACCTAAGGTATTAATCCTACGATGAGGGTTAATCTAATCCCAAAATCTAAGGTCAGAAACTATTAAACAAAAATTTAATAGATAACGAATTTAAACATGATAACTAAATAAATCAAAAAAACCAAATCAAATAACAAAACAATAATTGAAAATTAACACTTAACAAAATAATCAATGAACAACGATTAACAATTTCAAATTAAAAATGAATAAGAAATAATGGAAATTGATTGACTTGTTGAACGATGATAGCACACCCTAGAAACGATCGTGGCCTACATTTTCCCACCAATTTTAAACTTTCCCTCTTTTGTGGTCCTTCTCCCTTTTTTCACAATCACTTCTTAGCTCTTTGTGATCCTTTCACCTCTCTTTATTTCTTTCATTGATCACCTACTTCATGTCAACGTCTTATGACTTCCCAATTTTGTTGAAAACATAATAATCTAACTGTGAAATTCAAACTTCTAAAAATAATCAAGGACATTGAAATTCCATGGTTTGCCTCCCATGTGGTGCTTCTTTTAACGTCAGTAGCTCGATGTTATTCTTTTGCTCATGATGGTTCAAATGAGTGGTGCAATGACAGTGTACTCATTAATCTAACAATTTTCACATAAGCTACCATGCCCTTGATTCCACCTTCCTTATGGCTCTCCTTCTTTCGCCTTCTTCTATGTGATCACTTCTTTCTGAAGGCACTCTGAGGATCCTCAATATCTTCCCATTGCCCTCAAGGTTTGGTTCCTCAACATTAGTTGGAGGTAGAGGGGGGATGTTGTCTTTCTTTGATACTTTGAAGGTTACTTACTACTTTCCTACCCTCAGAGTTAGTTCACCCGCATCAACATCAATGATTGAGTGAGCAGTGGCTAGGAAAGGTCTTTCAACGACCATAAGGGTTTCCACTTCTTCTCTAATATCCAATATATAAAAGTCTGTGGGAAAAGTAAAATTACCAACTTGTACTTGCACATCCTTAATAATCCCCTTTGGTTGATGAACTGTTATGTCAGTCGTCTTTACTAACATCTTTATGGGTACTAACTCTCCTAACCTGAACTTTTGACTAAAGGTGTAGGGCATCATATTGATGCTCTCTCCTAAATCCACGAATGCCTTGTCTATATTGACTCCATTTATAATGCAAGGAATGTAAAAATCCCCTGGATCCTCTTTTTTCCATGCTATGTTAGGATTTTCTTCTGCTTTGTGCTTCTTAACCTTCTTCTTCACCGATTCCACTAATGTGAACTTTGTTTGTATATGCTCTATTATGTTCTCAACCTTGTTTAAATCAACCTCCTCATAATTCCTCGTTACCCTACTTGACAATGATTTTCACTGCACTAGAATAGGGTATGGTAATTTGGGTCAAGATTCCTTGATTGGCTCCATTTCAAGCTTACTTGGAAGTATTTTCATAATTACTTGTCCTTTTTCTTTATTTCCATTCTCCTTTATATGATCAATTTCCTTTTCCTAGGTTTGAGTGATGACCATGATCCTTTCCTTTGGGTTAAACTTGGTATTTCTTGGAAAGGTTCCGATATTTCGAGTAGATATTGCTTCAGCTAGTTGACCTCCTTGGACCTCCAAATTATGTATTGAAGAGGTGTGGTTCTTGGTAACTTGCTCGAATTTGCTTTCAAGCCTCTTATGTGCATCCTTCATGCCTCCAATCTTATTTAAAATCCTGTCCAATCCATTGAGCTTGGTTTATCTTGATGGAATTCTGATTTTCCTTGAGTTATGAACTGTCCTCCATAATTGTTCATGTTAGATCCTAATTTTTTTTCAAAATTACTTATTATTTGTTTAATTATTTACTTATGTTTTGTTTGTTTGTTTAATTATTTATTTTTAGAATTAGGTCATTAATTTAGTGGGCCTAAGTAGAAATTAGAATTTTGAATGGGCATGTTAGAATTAAATTATAGTATGGTATTGAGAAGATTAAAGGAATTAGTAGATGAATTAAATGAAAGAAGGGACAAAATTGGAAAGGTTAAATAAGTGAGGGGCAATTTTGGAAGAATAAGCTAAAAATGAGTCTTGAATTAAGAAAGAGAAGAAGAGAATAGAGAAAGTCATGGAAGATAAGAGAGGAAGAGAGAAAAAGAAGAAGAAAATTTGTGGGAGAAGAGAGAAGGAAAGAAGAAAAAAAGAAAAGGAATTATCTTGTTAAGGTAAGCTTCATACTATTTTCTTCTTATTGGTTTGAAAAAGAAAGTAGAAAACAATGGGTTTTTGTGTTGGGAATGGATGGAGGGAGAAGATGATTAAGAGACTCATTTGAATTTTAGGGTTTTTAAATTAGATTTTGGCTTTTCTAACCTAGATAGACCATGGGTAAGTTAATGCTAAACCCAATTTAGCAGTTGTTTCATTTATTGTGATTTTGAAGTTTTAGGAGTTTTATTGAATTAGATTTTAATGTAAAATTAGCTTGGTTTAGGAAATCAAGAAAATCCTACAAGAGCAAGGGGAAGGGCTAAATTGATTTTGGATTTTCAAGAGTTATAAGGTGGGTAAAATATTTATGATTATTGTGTAAATGGGCAATGTGCCTATGTGTGTATGTATATGCTTGAATTGTTAAATTGTGAATTGCTATGAAGTGAAAAATGCATTATAATGTGTTTTATGTTATGCACTGAAAGATTATAACATTTTGATATGATTTAATTGTGAGTATGATCATGTTATGCCTTGGAATTGTATCATGACATTTTGATTTAAATAGAAAGAAGAAAGGCATGAGAATATCAATTTGTGATTGATTGAATTGAGCATGAAAATTGATTGTGTTTGGGCAAGAGTGGAATCATTTTGTTGTCACGTGCACGTCGACATAAAGCTTTCTTTTGGCTGCCCGCTTGTGGCACATGACATCCAAAAAGTGGACTCATTTTGTTTACGGTGTAAATTTCGATTTCTCCGTTTTGTTCCACGAAACCCTCATGCCAATTGTTTGTGCATTTGCATTTTTATATGTCAAGTTATGATGCAATTTGAGTGTTATCCTTTGATGAGAAATTACATCCAATATGTTCTATATGATGAAGTGTTGGATTATGAGATGTCAATTGGAATTGTGGATGCTGAAATTTCATTACTTGATTAAGACAAGACATGTATGCCTATATGAATATTCATATACGTTTGATAGTATAGCTCGTTGCCAATAGCTATAAATATATTATCCACTGAACTGTGTAGCTCAATCCATAATTTTCCCTCCTCAGGTGCAAAACTATAAGATTAGCGATCCTTGCAAGGCATTCAGAACTCAAAGATAGCTAGAAATCTTTTGTACTAAGCTAGTGACTATTTTTGATAGCTTTATAAGCATATCAAATATGAGCATCCTTTTGTATTTTTTATTAAGTTTGATGTATATGTTTATATGTAAGTAAAGCTTGTTCAAACATTTACTTGTTTAGAAATGAGAATGAGAAATTGAGAAGTTTTTTTTTTTGTGTATGATTATGTTATTTTAAAGGTTGAGTATAATAGATGTGGAAGTGGAATGTGTATGTGCATTTTCTCCTTTGTTGAGATTGCAAATTGTTGTTAGTATTAGAATAGCTTGTTAAAGTTGGAAAGATTGTATGTGATGAATCATTTGAGGTGAGATTCAAGAGGTGAAACGAAAAGTATTCAAGAGGTGAAACGAAAAGTACTCAGTAGTTGAATTGATATAAAGAGATATTGCATTTTGCAAGCTTTCATAGGTGAAGAAATTGTGTTCTGAACTCAAAGGAAAAACTGCATCGATATATTTAGAATTATCCAAAGTTGTCTTTATCAAAGTCGTAGCTTATCTTTCTATCTTTCCAATGGTATAAAGTATGCAATTTTTGGATATCGGAGTTGAGAGTTATGATCATTACAAGTTAGGATGTTAGTGAGGATGTATATATGGAACAACTATAGTGAGTGAAGTGATATTACTCTAGAAGACGTGAATTTAAGGAGATTATGAGTAAAAGGGATGTTAGAATGGATATAGGATCCATTGAAGGGGGCTTGGAGGGTGAAAATTTTTGTTACACCTGAAGGTTACACGGTCAAGCCGTGTATATTCACAATGGTCGTGTATTCCTGATGCAGAAAAATTTCTAGACCCTAAAGTTACACGGGCTACCAGTGTAGTTTCACACGGCCCATGTTTTAATGATAAAATATCATTTCAAGTACTTCATAAAAGTTTTAGATCTAGAATTCCTATTCGAAATCGTCTAAATAATACCTTAATTCGATATCCCTAGTGAAAGTTATGCCAATTGTCCCGAGATAGGTACAACATGATTGAGGACATGAGCATGGTTGATTCTTTTGACCAGAACTTCTTAACCCACCTCCAAATTAAGTGATTTTTAAAGAAATAGATTCCTGATACATTTTCCTATCTCTCAATAAAAAATTTGTAGCTTTTGGGGTCAATTTGAAAGACATTGATGGAAGGAAAATGAGGGATCGGTTGGAAGGGCATAACTAGGTTATGAACACATTTTGGATTTTTAACCGTATCTTGAACTATAGAGCTCCGAATGAGATGGTTCTTGTTTCAAAATCAGCTAGAGACATAGAGCTACAATTTTCTTGAAGAAATCACTTGGTGATTGGCTGGTGTGGGCAAGCCACCCTTGTAAAATGATGACAAAGTGAGGGTTCATTGGAATAACCCTACAAGGAAACCTACTCACCCTTTTTGACTCTGGATAGTTGGGCTTCAGAAACGGGGTCCAACAGTTTGTCTAAGAGAATTTAAGGTGATTCTTCCACCCAGGGTTGTAGGTGTTAAAGTAGGGATTGTTTCCCCCTCCTCGTCCATACTGGGCTCTTATATGGTTTACTTGCTTTGGATCACCTTCCTTCATTAAGAAACAGTCCACTGTGTCATGGTCTAATTGTCCATAGAGTTCACACTTAAGTTGTACGACCTTTACCAAAGCTGAGGATGAAGCTTTTATTTTGTTGAGCTATCGAGTCAAGTTATCAATCCTCGTTTGCATTTCCATCATCTAATCAAAAGCTACAATTCCTTTTTGTTCACGGAATGTAGTATTCTGTCTACTTCACTCATTCGTCCATAAATAGCTCTTACTCACCATCTCTTCGATTAATTCTTCTGCTTCATCCATTATCTTCGTCATCAAAGATCCTCGTGAAGTTGCATCAATCATGCCTCTTGTGTGCGAGGTAATTCCGTTATAAAACATTTGCAAAAAAAATTCTTTAGGTAAGTTGTGATATGGGCACTTCCGTTGCAAATCCTTATATTATTCCCACAATTAATAGATCGATTCCTGATCACCTTGTTGAATGTTGGTGATTTCTTTGATGATCTTAATAGTGTTAGTCAAGGGAGAATATTTATCTAAAAAGACATGGACTAACTGATCCCAAGTAGGTTAAGGGAGTGATACCAAGCCTTTGCTCTATCTCTAAGGGTAAAGGGAAAGAGATTAAATTCTAACTGCATCTTCCGACATCTGATGGTACCTAAAGGTATTACAGATTTCTAAGAAATTAACTATGTGTGCGCTAAGGTCTTTGTTTGTTATTCCATAAAATTGCACGTTCTATTGAAGCATGTCCATGTGGCTTGTACGGGTGGTCTAGCTACTCCTTGGCTAGTTGCATTGAACCCTGGTCTCGTAAAGTCCATAAAGATCCTCTGTTGACATCCTTGGTTCACTCCGTGGTCCAAATCTTGATGAATTCCTTGACCATTGTTGTCTGCACGATTTCTTCTTCTTTGTTATGCCTAGCTTTCCTAATGATTCGTTCTGGTTTAGATATCACTCAACCTAATGTTTCAACTGTGTGACTTGAACTTCTCATGACTCTTATGTTAATGCAAGAGCACGATTTCAGAAATAAAAAAGGAAGAAAAAAAATAAAAATGAAAGGTAAAAGCTAACTAATCACTTTAAACTATATAATTAAATAATTGCCTCCTCGCAAAAACTTGATTGTAGTTTTCTGATAAGAGTAAATTTTAATATTTAACCTCGATATTCTACATGCGTATGGCTCATTCGCATAGTACCTAAGGTGTCGATCCTATGAGGAGGGTTAATCTAATCCTAGAATCTAAGGTCAGAAACTATTAAACAAAAATTTAACAGACACTGAATTTAAACATGAGAACTAAATAAATCAAACAAACCAAATCAAGTAACAAAATAATAATTGAAAATTAATTGTCGGACCTCGAACTTTTTTTAGAAGTTTGAACTATTAAATGAGAAAATTTTGGCGATTAGTCATGAATAAAAAAAAATAATGAAAATTTTAGAATTAGAAATGATAGAGGAGATTAAAGTAGTAAATGAGAAGTGAGGATAGATTCATGTTTTTCTTTGGTGCTTTTGGTAGACGAGAGGTTATGAAATGGGAAGAATTAAGGTGAAAGCAAGAAGTAAAATGAAAGAAAAAATGAAGTTGAATTTGTATAGTAAGTTGATGAAGAATAATTATATATATGTATGTTCTATTGTTGGTATTCATGATTAATCATGGACTATAATTTCTTTATGGATGATATTGATTTGAAATGAAGTTAAGAATGAAGAGTAAATGAAGTACAAAAGGTGATCTTGGTATGAGTTGTGTTAAGGAAAGTTTTTGAAACCAAATGGGTAGTTGATCTGGAAAATGTTCATTGAGTTTGTTTTAGTCTTTTAGCCATAACTTTTTCTCTAGTTATCCAAATGAGATGATTATTGATTTTAATTAAACCAGAGACATATTACTACATTTCTTATGAAGACATCAAATTTAAATTCTGTCTTTAAAAATATCAAAAATTGTCATGAAGTTGAGAATTGGGTGCAGTACACTGGTGGATGAATGTAAAATTCGTGTTCTGAATTCAAGAGAAATTCTAGATTGATCTAGACTGAATTAGGGAAAGGTGTCTTCTATAAAGTTGTAGATTATCTTTCTAGATTTCCAAATGTATATAGTATGAGAATTTTGAACATTGGAGTTGAAAGTTATGATCCTTTTAAGGGGAGATGCTCAGGAGTCTAGATCGTATCGTCTGTGATGACATCATATTGTCTATAAAGATGTATCATCTGTGATGACGTCATATCGTATACAATGACATCATATCTTCTATAGTTGACTTTTTGCTTCTTCTATAGTTGACCAAAACTTGTTTTTCTATGTACCATTCGTCTGGTCCAATTTTGTCCTTCTAGATGATAGAATCTATCTTCAAGATCTGCATAAAAGTTGTAGATCTTGAAGATCTGTTTCAAATAATCTAAACAAAAAGTTAATCCAATATCTGTGGGTAAAGTTATGGCAATTTTTCCAATTCGTTTGACTTTTCAATTCGTTTGCTTTTTTGTTTAGTTTCGTTTGATCTTATCGTCTGGTCCATTTTTAACCATTCAGATGATAGAATTTGTCTTTAAGGTCTTCATAAAAGTTGTAGATCTTAAAGTCTTATTTCAAAACATATAAAGAAAACCTTAATCTAATATCTTTAGGGAAAGTTATGGCAATTTTCCCAATTTATCTGACTTTTCAATTCGTCAGCTTTTTTGTTTGGTTTTGTCTGGTCCATTTTTGACCCTTCAAACAATAGAATTTGTCTTCAAGATCTTCATGAAAGTTGTAGATCTTGAAGTCTTCTTTCAAACCATAAAAAGAAACTTTAATCCAATATTTTTAGAAAAAATTATGGCAATTTTCCCATTTCATATAACTTTTCAATTCGTCTGCTTTTTCTTTTGGTTTCGTCTGATCCTATCGTCTGGTCCATTTTTGACCCTTCAGGCGATAAAATTTGTCTTTAAGTTCATCATAAAAGTTTCATATCTTGAATTCCTCTTTCAAAGCATTCAAATAACACCTTAATCCAATATCTTAGGGAAAGTTATGGCAATTTTCCCAATTCATCTGACTTTTTAATTCGTCATCTTTTTTGTTTGGTTTCGTCTGGTCCATTTTTAACCCTTCAAATGATAGAATTTGTCTTTAAAATCTTCATTAAAGTTGTATATCTTGAAGTTCTATTTCAAATAATATAAACAAAACCTTAATCAAATATCTATAGGAAAAGTTATGACAATTTTTCCAATTCATCTGATTTTTCAATAATTCTGCTTTTTCATTAGGTTTCGTCTGATCCTATCATCTAGTTCATTTTTAACCCTTAAGATGATAGAATTTGTCTTCAAGATCTGCATGAAAGTTGTGGATCTTGAATTCCTATTTCAAACCATATAAAGAATACCTTAATCTAATATCTTTAGGGAAAGTTATGACAATTTTACCAATTCATCTGACTTTTCAATTCGTTTGCTTTTTCGTTTGGTTTTGTCTGACCTATATTCTGGTCCATTTTTGACCCTTCAGATGATATAATTTGTCCTCAAGGTCTTCTTAAAAGTTTTATATATTGAAGTCATCTTTCGAACCATCCAAATAACACCTTAATCCAATATCTTTAGGGAAAGTTATGGTAATTTTTCCAATTCGTCTGACTTTTCAATTTGTCTACTTTTTCATTTTGTTTCATATGACTATATACTCTAGTCCATTTTTGACCATTCAAATGATAAAATTTGTCTTCAAGGTCTCATAAAAGTTGTATATCTTGAAGTCATCTTTCAAACCATCTAGAGAACACCTTAATCCAATATCTGTAGAGAAAGTTATGGTAATTCTCCCAATTCGTTTAACTTTTCAATTCGTTTGCTTTTTTGTTTGATTTTGTGTAAACCTATCGTATGGTCCATTTTTGACCCCTTAGATGATAAAATATGTCCTCAAGGTTGGTCCTAAGTGTTAGAGTAGTGCCCTGAAGGCAATCGCCTTTAGCGCATTTTGTACAAATTTGTGTACATTCTTTATAAATAAATAAAGAAAGGCATATTTCAT
>JANJEY010000004.1:43598617-43614859 GCA_024703695.1 Erythroxylum cataractarum | reverse complement strand
CTACATCATTCATCATCAATCAAACAAGACTTCATACCCATCCACCCTAAACACAATACCCATGCAATTAAGTTCACTTAACATCACAAAAATGCATTTAACTAACAATTCATGATATAAAACACAATTCTTACCTACTTAAGCTTCCAAATCTTCTAATATTCCAAACTTGTCACAAAAAATCCTAACTTCCCCTACCATATACAACCATCATCTTGAGGGGGTGAGGTTTAGGTTGGATTTTTAATGAACCAAAAGAAGAGAAAGTAAGGTGAAAGGAGAAAGAAAAGATGAGCAAAATTCCAAAAGGAACAAAGAAGAAAAAAGCTATGAAGATGGTGGAGGACTTTTCACTTTACATCACCTTTCACCTTATAAAAGAAGAAACTTCAGGAATGACCAAAAAAAGAGTGATTTTCTTAAACAAAAATAAACATGGTGGCATGTTAGGCAAGTGACAAGTGTCACTTGCCACATGTCACACTCTTAAGCGCTCACTCAATTTCTTTCCAATTAATTCTAATTTCTACTCCAATTTCTCCCCAAATATTCAATGACTCAAAATAATAAATCCTAAAATCATTTATCTAAATTTTCAGTGCCATTGGACAGTCATTTGCTACTACCGGTAACCAATTAGTCTGTCACTTGACATTTTTCCTGGTCCGGAAAGTACCTCGAAATTTCACAAAAAATTCACTAAGAGTCACTAACAATTTTAAAACCCCAATGACCCTCTCCAATCAATGTTTCAAACACATAAATCATATTTTTCATAACAATCATATTTATGACCAAATAGACCGGGAAATGTCATGAATGCATGTACAGTCATTTACATGTGTAAAATTCACTATTCACGTGTATGTATATGCATAAACATATCAAGACAATTCTAATCACTCATAAACCATTCCAAATTACTATTCTACCCTTCCCATCGGTGATGGGATGTTACAATCATGTCTTATAACAACTTAACTAAAGCCTCCGCCTGAGCTGGACGTAGAGGTAGGGGTATCTCAGCTTCGTCTTGATTGACCGTAAAGGGTCCCGATATAGACGGACAAGATCACTTAGGATTATTACTCTCAATAACCTCATCAATGGCTTTGTGAGATCTTTCTATATTTAATTCTATAATCAAAACATGGGACAAACCGCATTAGGCCATACACAACTCTTATATTCAAGTATAAGCAATAGTTAAGTGCTAGTTAAACCAGAATTGCTTAAACCATGCTCTAATACAAGCAATGTAACACCTACATACACCCTAAGAGGATATATAGGTTCCATACAAAACAAAACTAAACAATCCATAGCATTCCAAGTTTTTTAAGAAACTCATGCAAACATATACTACATTTTATTTTTTCTTGACAACAGTTAACCTTATACATGTTGTATAAATATCAAAATACATGCCATAAATTCAAAACCCAACCTGTATTATAATTATTACAAACTATACACACAAAATACAAAAGGGTCTCATTATAATGAGTACAACCTAAAAAAGAACTAAACATTTCTAAAATAAAACATCTTCATCTTAGCCACTGCGGTTGTCTTTATCCTAATCTTTAAACCTTCTTATTAGAACCTACATGGAGGTAAAACTACCGTGCTAAGAATATAGCTTAGTGGGGAACAAATAAAAAAGATATAAACTAGCGACTGTCTCTAACAGTCATTTAGCATTCACATGTACAAAATTAGATCATATCATAAGCAATCTTTAATTGTTCATATTAAAGAGTCATCCAAATATTGTGTATTAGAACAAAATATGGTTCATCAATACAGAATAAAACATTTACATATTCGAATAGAATGTACAAGTAACAGAATAGGATATAATACCTTCATATCACAATATAACTTGTATTAGATCATGACATGTCTTGTATCATATCAAAACTTATTTTGTTTTAGAACAAAACTTAACTGTCATCAGAGCAGATCATATATCAAAACGCAAGTAGATTAGTCTGTTAATTCATTTTACAGAAGTGAATAACGGGACTAGAACAGAAGATACCATGATTGGTATCACATAACAGAAGAGACTTATGTCTCAAAATTAGAGGTCACTGTAGTGTCAATAATCAAGGGACATTATAGTTTCAATAATCAGGGGACACCGTAGTGTCAAGTTACAGAAGCAGCAGTTGACTCTTCTAGGCATGCCTATTTACCCACAACTAGGACTTGGTGGTTTTAAAACAAAACATTTTACATATTAGAATCCTCTAGTAAAAGTTATATTGCAAAACATATGACTTTATTCCATTTTGCTTAACTTGAACATATTCATTCAAATTTGATCAAACTCAACATGCCTTATAAACATAAGCATTTCCAATGATGCACTAATGGATACATTAAGTAATTACATTTTACATGTACTCACCTTAGTTCCCAATTCACAAACATTCATAATTGACACATCATTTATATCATATAAATCACATTTTTTTTCATAAGTGTACTTCATTTCTTTAATAACTTATAAGTTCTAATTAAGACACTTTGATATCAAAAACACCTTCCTTAAATTATTACCTCAGTTAACAACCCAAACCGTATTCAACCTTTAACCAACTAATCTTACATTAAACTAGGTTCATTAGAATCCCGAATCAACTTCAATTATACCAATGTAAGGTATATTATCCTAACATGGTTCAACAATTACATAAAACAAAGATTACCATGTTAAGGCCTTGTTTACGATCGTGACAGAAGCTAATGATCTGCTCACGATCATGGGATAAGTGCTATGATTGTGGACTATTTTCCTGTGAATTCTAGATCTAAACATCTTCTCTCTAAACTTCAAACTACCAACATGAGAATCCTTAAATCATGCTTCAAGTATACTTTAATTACATGCCAATCATCAATTTCATATCTAATTTCAACTCAAAATTGCTTAATTATCAGCTCACAAACCTTTGTTTATCATGCAACAAAATCTATAGCAAAACCTATCAAACAAGCATCATATTCCATATCTCATTGTATTATCAATTCAACACATATTTCATTCCAATTCAATCATCACAAAACTTGTAATAATACATGCCATCAAGTTTAGAATTCCCCTACTTATTTAACTTCAAATTACAACTTCAAAGAATCAGCTAATATAGCCTTTCCAAGTAACCAACACATATCTAAGATCAAGGTGTAAATTTTAACACCAAAAAGGCAACATATAAGATAACAAGATCTAGCTTTCTTAATGCGACATCTTGTAAAGATTCTAAGTGATGATGATCTAAAATCACGCAAACATTTCAAAAGTTAAGAGGGAGTGAGAGTTTTCGATGGTGATAGTAGTGAGAAGGCAGTAGAAACACCAAATGGGTTGCAGTGATTCAGCTCTTGCTTTGCAAGGTGTCCTAATTTTGAAGGGAAACATGTCCCTCTATGGGGTGACCTACATGGAAAACATGGGAGTGAGTCATTTGTCTTGTTATCATACTGCCAAATGCCATAACTCAATTAGGCCACTTGTCACTCAACCAATGCTGCCAAATGTCAATACATTAGCTATGTCAAAGGTCACTAACTCATAGGCTCAGTCATCCAATTTTCCATATACTAACTTGTCTTACACTTGACATTTTCCTTGTCTAAATGTACATTTTAATACCTCAATTCTCTAATGGTAACAATTAATTCCAAGTCACTAAGTATGATATATTAAACCAGAAATTCAAAACATATACAATTCACATTCAATTCATATCACAATTTTAACACCTATCTCATTTACTTTCATGGATATGTATCATTCCAACTAAAGTGTAATTTAGGGCCTTACAAAAATATTTGTTAAGGTTTTGTAACCAAAACATAAACATAGAAAATTATCAAACAAAACAGATCCATCAATTTGTTCAAAATTGACCAAATCTGGTTAGTAATTGAAAATTTATTAAAACTATTGTAATAAATTTTGAAAAATTCCAAAGGCATAAATACATTCTAAATATGTTTACATAAAATTTATAGAATCAAATTCCATGAAAAACATGTTAAACCTTATCAGTTTAGCCAACCAATAACATATGTTTAGCATAAAACAATTTTCTAGCATATTGTTAGAAATTCAATAATAAATAATTCAATCACATTGAAATCAATTTTCAATCACTAAAACCATCTACAAACATGTCATGAGCAGATCGGTGAAAAAAATTGTGAAAACATAATTTAGTGTCCAATTTTCTTAGAACAAGCCTACTGTTGTCACAACCATGCAATTCTATCGCACATGTAATGGAAATTATATCTAATAAGCATAAGATGACTCTGTTAGGTTTCGATTATGTATCACATATCAGAAAATACGCAACATAAAATAAAACAAAGCCCAAAAAATACAGAATTATACATGTGCCATTAGATGTAATAAAAAACTTAAAATGTGTACCTTACTAACTCCTTTCGTTCTTCTTTGTCTTTACCTCTTCGGGTTGTAGTAAATTACAACAACCAAAAGAGGATGTCTCTAATGATATCCACATGAAGAGCAAAGCCTAAAACCTCTTAGGAAGAATAGTTAGAACACACACAAAGTGCTAGATTTGATGTATGTTCTTGAGAGAATAAGTATGTGTTAGATGAACTCTTCACATTTTTCACTACTTTTCTTACAATATTATGTACTAAAATGAGTGTGTTTCAGCCAACTTTTAGCCTCTTCTTAGCCTCGTCACGAATGGAGGAATAATGGAAATTAAGTGGCCATAAATTAGCTTGAAATGTTTGCTGGAAATCTGGAAACTTTCTAGGCTTGCAGTTATGCAACACTTGCTTTCTTTCATTCCTTTACAATGTTTCTTACTACGATCAAATCACGATATAATCTCGAAACATTCTCTCACATCTTGGATCATTGTCCAAACTCATTTTACTCGTTCTTTGCATCCCCAATGCATATGCCCCGTTAAGAATTACATGGTCTTGTGCACTAATGTCAAGCTTGACTTTAAAGGAGTTCCTATCTAGTTAATCTTATCCTTTTGTCAAATGATGTAATTATTTTTAGCATACAATTTGAATTAAAAGAATATATTTTTATCCTTAAAGAAATGGAAGACATTAGCTTTATTGGTTGATATTTGTGAATGAAAGGATGAAATTAAAGAGTTCATCCTTAGTAGAAGCAGTAGCAGTGATTTGTAAATTGAAATTACATACTATTGAAAAAGTTACATAAATATTTTTAACCAAATTCTTAAAAAATTAAATACTTTATTAATTTAGAATTTAAATAAATAATTCTTATAAATTAAGAATCAATTTTCAAAGTTATTAAAATTTAAGTTAGATTTTAATCTAAATATTAGAATGCAAAACACCACATTTTTGGCATCAAATGTCAAACAGACAGTAGAAAGAGATTGGGGTTTGAACTTTTGAAAAAGACGAAAAGGGGGGTGGAAAAAAACAAAAGAGGCAGGAGTCGGGTAACTAAGAAACAATGAACATGCATACAATGAAGTTGGATTTCCAAGATTCAACAGTCTCTACTCTACTGTGTAGCATTTATTTTATATGTTGTAATGTTATGGTCGAAACCCTTGTGACGTTTCTCTCCGATGATGTCCTCTCTTTCTTTATTACTTTTCTCCATCCATCCTTAATATACACACACTCACATATGCACTTACTGTTGCTGCTTTAATTCAAACTTCAAAGCCTCTCTCTCTTTCCCCCTTTTTTCTTTTCTCTATGTAATTTTTGGCGTTTGCGTATTTCTAATCTAACGACCCAGGTTTAGTGCTTGAGAAAGATAATGCCATTTTACATTTACCAAAATCCATTTCTTTCTCTTGGCTTTTGATACTGGAACGAAACAAATCATGCACCGAAGGGGTCTCTTAGGGCATCAGCACCACCACCACCACCGTCATCATCTTCTGTTTCACATTTTTGCTAACTAAGAAGAGAAGCTAAGTACTCGCTGCAGTCAGTTGTCCTCGGTGAGTTGTTTGATTGCTTTTTATTATTTCCTTTTCGTAAAGACGAGAGCTTTGGTGCTGCATGTCTTTGTAAGTTTGTCAAACAGAAAAAAAAAAAAGAGTATCTTGTTCTGATCTTTTCTCTTATTCTGTCATGAACGTGGAGGCATTCCAAGTACTTTAAATCATTTCCTTTTTTAGAGAACAATTTTAAAAGGAAACAACCAGGGAATTCATACCTATTGTAACCGATCTAACTCACAAGCTTCAGCTGAGTTCTCTTGGATTTTGAATTTTTTTCTTGGCAACCAAAATATTCATCTGATCTATTTGTTTATAGTTTTTAAGCGTTTAGTCCATATTATTCGGTAGTTAAAAGGTCGTAAAACACCGGAACTTCTCTCTTCCGGTTAGACAACTGCACGCTGCTATGGCGCGTGTGATGGTTAGCAGGAATGTGAATGTCCTCTCTTAGCAATTGTTGTCATCCGCTTGTTTTTAACTGGCTTGTCAGTTAAAGATGGATAAAATCAGACAAATGTAAAACAAAAGCTAAAAGAACAGTGAAATGGGAACTTTTGCTTTACACTGTCCAATCAAGCAAATTAGGCTCGCCCCATTAGAAATTGTCGCAGTTTCTCCACAAGTTAATAAAAAATATTGTTTATTGATCTAAATATGCAACTAGGCGTACTGTGCTTCATCAATAAGTTTTAATTATAAAGAAAAAACCCTGTTGGGTGTTGACATGAACAGAAATGTGTCACATTGTTGTAGTAGCTGTCTTAAAGCTACGTGTATCGGTTTTAAAGATCACAATCAATGCAAATGATTCAAAGTTTTACGGCTTGAAATGTATTCATATTTAAAGTTGTTACTCTTACCAACTTATTATTTTTAATCACATTATGTATTACACCCTGTTATGCATTATGTAATTTCATTTTCTTCTGTTCCATCCTCAAACGTAGTATTTTTCCATCAATGCCTGGGTATTACTACTAAAACTGCTATTCCTATGGCCATTAGATGTTAAGGCACCAACCATATACTTTACCTGTAACCATTTTAAATTTCACACATTACCTGCTCCCATAATGGGCTATCAATGAGTACTTCACATGACCTTAATGTAGGCCTGATGGCCGCATTCTATATTGAATACTTTACCATCCAACTTACCAAACCAGTTTTCCAATCGAATTGCGTGTGTGTCTTGATGGATTACATTGAATCGATTTATCTTGTTCTTGATTTGAGGTTTAAGTCTATCTTCTTTTGAATCTCCAATTGTCATCAGAGCTGTAAAATGGAATTTTATATGCCCTTTTTAAGTGGATCTGAACTTTTTCTAGAGATATTGACTTTTGGCAGTTGTTTGGATATCAGAAAATCTAATGGTGTGCTTGTAGGCATGTCATGTTCAGTCCATAAATGATGTGGGGTATATCTACCTGTTAACTTTATTCTACTGTTAATTTGGTAGTTCTATTGAATGCTCACACATGCAACGTTAAAGAGATATTTTCAGAAACATATATTTATATGTAAAGAATTATATCTTAGAATTATAGTTTATGTCTGGTTTTAATGATTATGGACCTTTTTCTTCGCTAATACTGCATTTGTGGAATGCTCTTGCAGTCTACTTCTTTTGTCCTTTAGCGTAAACACAAGAGCATACCAGTGTTGGACTGAGCACGATATCAAACCACTGTAGAAGCATCGAATTATATTTTTTGAGTGAATTCAAGATCATACCACTGTATGAGCTCTTTGCTTAATGGGTTTGTCATATTTCCTTATTAATAGATTGTGAATCAAGTCCAAGCAATTTCATTGCATCAAAGCATGTAGAGTTTAGATGTTATTTTATCACTGAAATTGATTTGAAAAGAGTAGAGTTCTGTTATGCCAACTTTTTGGAACGATAATGGTGCTTAATGTTTTTGTTGTATTTCCTTATTAATAGATTATAAACCAAGTTCCAAGCATTCACTGCATCAGGTGGTGTAGGTTTATATGTCGTTTTATCATTGAATTGAATAGAAAAGAGTAGCGTTTTTGGAACAATAACAGTAGGAGTGTGGAGCAGATTATGTTGATTGTAGTTTTCCTTACCTATGCTTTTCTGTAATTTCTGTTTCTTACGTGGGTTGAATACTAGAATCTCTTGATTTTTATATCTTTAACAACTAATTTCTGCAGGCTTCTAATTTTTAGCCCTGGTGCTCTCTGACTAATACTTGTTGAGCTGATCAAATGCCGAGAACAAGGTCAGAGAACCATCTTACCTATGCTTCTGCAGGCTACTAAATTCATATTGCTAATGCTTTAACATGCCTTTGATTGTTTTATATCTAGAGCTGCATTCTGTGCATCTCACCTATATTTATGCAGGCTACTAAATTCATATTGCTAATGCTTTTGATTACTTCACTTCTAGAGCTGCATCCTATGCGTCTCACGACGCAAGGCAACTAAATATGCTGTAGCAATTATGTTGACTTCCTTCTATAACTCTTTTCTTCCTTTGTTTATATTATTTTAACTTTTAATTTTGTATTGATAATTTATCAGATTTTCATAGCAAGATTTCATTGATTTCTATTATTGGGCTTGTGCATAGAAGAGTACAAAAATTCCTTGAATTTAATGCACTGTTCTTACTCCAAAATTTTGTTTTTGCTTCATCAGTCCTTGCATTACCTATTCCTATTCATTTTATCCATATGTTTCTGGTTCTATAACTTCTTGTTTAAGCCTTATTATGGTGTTTGTTAACAACATTGGATCCTAGAATCAAGTGGAATTTTCTAGGGAAGCCAAACTTGTTCAACTCTATGGTCAGGGTTTTGTGAATTCACACACTCTTTTGTTTTTCCATTTCTTTCTTTGCGTCAATGCGTTCTTTGAATTTGAACTCTTCATTCTTTACTTGATTGAATCTCTTTATTCCATATTGAATTCATAATTCCAAACAAAAAGGGATGGCTCTTATCTATTCTTATTGGAATTTCTATAAAAATTCTCATTAGTAATTTTTCATTATTAGTAGGGAAGATAAGATATCTCTTTTATTTCCTATATAATGATTTAATACATAATATGTTATATGCATGTTTTTCCTTGATGTAGACCACTATTTGTATCTTAGATTTGTTATTCTCATGCTTGAATCATTTTATGAAACATCCATAATGGAAGATTGACTTCTGTCTATTGTACATATTTAGTATGTAAATTTTCAATTTAAGTGTAATTTGTTTACGTAATATTCCATAATTTTAGTTTCACCCCCCTCCAAAGCAAACCTCCTTTATGATTCCTTAAATCTTTTTGCTATTTTCCCATAGAGTGCACAAATCTATTTTTTGACTGTTGATGTGTATATTAAGTTTACTAAGTAAATGCCCAAAGCTCGGTTTATTCAACATCTCTATTGGGTAAAGAAGATTAAGAAAATGATTAAAAAGGACTTCTGTTATTAACTTAACTAACAACAAATAATTCAACAATGAATAATAATGAGAATCAAAGGGCTTCCTTTTTCTTTTGTTTTCAAGAAAAAGACATGCGATTGATGGTAAGGGAAATAATTTGAAACACCCTTTTATGACTATTAATTCTTTTGATGTTTTTTCCAGTTCTTATAAATTGAACAAGTTAATATTATTTCTGATGATTGTTTTGGTATTATTTTTTGTTGGAGTTAAAGAAATTCCTTTTATCCAATTTAATCAACAAGGGGTTTATATATATTCTCCAAATTGTTAACCTTTGCTCTATATCTTTTGCATCCAAATAATACCCGTAATCTGGAAGTTGGTATGAACTGCAAACAACATTACTCTTTGAGGTAGTATAACTATTTTTGGAATAATAACAGCAGCTCCTTTATGTAATTCCATTTATTGATCATTCAAAACTGGAACCCAAATTTACTTATATAAGTCTATTTATTGATCATTCAAAACTGGAACCCAAATTTACTCATTCAAAGAGGTCCCCAAAAGAATTCTTTGGATGAAATACTTGCTGGGAAATATGATTGGTCTTATAATCACAGTTACACAGATGTTTTTTATGAGGAACACAAAAATTAGCAACATTAACTCATTTTTTAAAGAGGAGAGGGCTTGATGAAATTATAAGTGAGGTAGGAATGATAAGTCTCTTCTAAGAGAGGGTATAAAACATCTAGGGGAGGGCATATTTTTCTTATTTCTTAGTGTATATATTTTTGCCTTAATTCTTTTGAATTTTTCAATTTAATTAATAAATTAATTATTTAGGTTGTTTTGCTATTAGCAAAATTCTAATGATTATAGAACTCATATGAGGAGTTGTCTTTTTAATGTTTTGAATAGGGACAACTTTTTTTTATCGTTTTCAAAGTAGATGATGTGTAAAAGTGATTTTTTTACATTTTATTACTTGGATATGTCATCTCCTTTCTTTCAACATTTTCAAATTGGCAATCGCACTTTGTAGCTGTTGTTTGATGATCCACTGGGTATCAGTGTTAGTGTCTGGTAATAAATCATTAATTATGGTTGTTAATACTTGAATGATGATTGTTTTTCCTTTTACAACTTTGATGATGATTAGGGGTTCAGAAGTGCCTCAACGGCAGTCTCTTCGGGGCCCACATCCACTTAGGACATCGAGCTCAGATTCAGACCCATCTAATCATCGACCAATTACTGATAGGAGCCCCAAGCTAGGAGATCGCCGGTCCCCAAGAGGTCCCCAGCCAGATGCACTGAATCAAAAGAAACTTGGTTCTCGCATAGCAGATTTAGAGTCTCAACTTGGACAAGCTCAAGAAGAGCTAAAGATTTTGAAGGATCAATTGGCTTCTGCGGAAGCTGCAAAGAAAGAAGCTCAACAAGAATTGGAAAAGAAAACAAAAAGACCTGCTGTTCCAGAGCCTAGGAAAGTCCAAGAGAAGCACTCTCCAACCGAAGCTCACCATTCCCAAGAAGTAAACAGCAAAGCTGCTGGCTGTCAGCAGGAAACTGATGTCTTTGAAGTTCCAGTAGAAAAAAGAACTCTTGATCCAGATATTGAACTTGATCACCTGATTGATCATGTGAAAGTTGGAAGCAACTCAATTGATATTTCAACTGCACAGCCATTAGTTTCCAAGACGGAATTGCCATCTCTAGACTTCACTTTGAAGGATGATGAAATCAATAAGCTAAAGGCCAAGTTAGAAGATAAAGAGAAGGAACTTGAGCTCTTTGGCAAAGAAAATGAAAACTTGAAGAACCAACTGAATGAAGCAACTTCGAATATCTCGACTGCTAAAGCCAAGGAGGAGGAAATATCCTCCAGAATGAGCCAACTGAGTTTAGAGCTGGAAGAAAGTAAAGAAAGTGTAGCTCAGTTAAAGGAGAAGCTGGAAGCTGTTGAAGGAGCCAAGGAAGTGTTCGAAGTAGAGATGAAGAAGATGAGGGTGCAGACAGAGCAGTGGAGAAAAGCCGCGGATGCTGCAGCAGCGGTTCTTGCTGGCAGTGCTGAGATGAATGGGAGGATTTCTGAGAGGTGTGTTTCAATGGATAAGCACATTGGTGGCGTATTCCAACCGTCAACTGGTGGTTACAATGGTTTTGTAGGATCACCTGGGATGGCTGATGACATGGACGATGGATTTGGAAGCGGAAAGCAGAGGGGCTCCGGTATTAAAAGGTTTGGTGACCTATGGAAAAAGAAGAGCCAGAAATGATAGTGTTAACTACGTTGAAGTCCAGTGTTTACTTTTGATGTTAGGCCAGTGGTTTCTTAGCATTTCGCACTTTCTCATCATGTAGCGTTAAGCTGCTTTGTACGGATGAACGTTTTAAGTAGATTGTTACTAAGCTGTGGCCAGGGAATGGGAAACACTTGTCTGATGGGTAAACGAACGCTCCTTCCTGCCCATGCCCACGCACGATTATGTATTGGATCTTTACTTTTTCTTATTCTGCTGTTGCAAATGCGGTGCATTGGTCGATTACACTAATGAATGAACATATTATAGCATTGATCAAAACTAATTGAGAAGGGTAAAAAAAATTTGGCGATCAGATATTGTATCCTTGTACTAATTTGCTGTAATGTTTATCTGAAATGGTGGAACATTAAGTTGTGGATTGGGAAGTGTTATAGAGCGTAGGGTCATGCTGTTGAAAAAGGTTGAAGGAAGGCGATGACTAATTTCAGCTGAAAAAGTTAAATTTGAACTACAAAGGGATGCTGAAGTTAGTGCATTAGAAGAAGACAGATTTTGGTTGAAGGGGCAATGGTGGATCATATAAATCGAGGTATGCATATAGTTGTTCAGTTGTATTAAAACAGGAACCATGAATGATACAATGACAGCCATATTTATATCCCAAGGAGATGTCTAATTTAGGTAGTTATAATCAATAGGAAATATGATGTGGGATGGGACTTTGCAAAAGGATTACTAAGTGAAATGAGTTTTGCTTTGCATGATATGGAATGAAGCAACAATCAATTTCAACAGTATAAAAATTTTGAATGGTCCTGAAGAGTAATAGTCCTGAAGAGCTACTGAAGGTCGTGGCATTATATTTTACTTTATATTAGCGTGAGAGCCTATGTGCTAGATTAGGCAGCAAGTGTCACCAAGAAAGATGCAGTAACTAGTGATAAAACATTGATCAGGAAGGTTTACAGCCTTATACATTCTGGGAATGACTACGACACAAACTGTTGGACCAAATATAACATGGATGAAGTCAGGACATATAATAGTGAGGCAGATAAGGCTGCAATGGTAGTGAGTAGGAATCATCTAGAGGAATACTATCAACAGCCATGAGATGAGTATTGGGTTCAACAGCATTCTTACTATTGTAAGCCAACACAAGTTTTAAGGTTAGAGGCGTACTTGACTTATGAAATATGATAGGTAGGACCCATAACGAGATACCTTAACATTCAAGAAATAGATGAGATGCCTCTGGTCCTTCGTCTCAAAATGAGTGCTGAAGGATTCTTTAAGAGAAATAATCTTAGATAGATCATTATTTGTAACAATTATATCATCAGCATCAAACAAAAGAAAAACCATAAATTTAGTTTTTAATTTACTAAATGGGTTTTACAAATCTCCCCTTCTTAAAAAAAATTTGTCCTCAAAATTAAATTACGCGCCTGAGAATCCAAACAAATGAGGATATTAATGTCAATTTTCATCCTCTTCCTAAGTCACCTCTTTTAGAGAAGGATGATGGCTCCACAAAACTCACACCATTGGAATCTTCCTTCTCCTTAATTTCTTAATTTGTCTATCCAATAAATCCACTGGCTTTTCTTTATAGATCATATCATTTGTAACTTTGATCTCATGTCTCGATATAATATGACTAGGATCTGATCGACAACATCTTAACATTAACACATGGAACATATCATGAATTTGGAATAACTCTGGTGGTGATGCTAATATGTAAGGATTTGGATGTCTCCCTGTATAAAAAAATGTCTCAAATCCTAAGAGCATGCACAATCATTGCTAACTCTAGATCATGAGTGGAATCATTCAGCTCATGCGATCTTAATTGACGTGAGACATAAGTTATCACCTTTTATGTTACATCTATACACACCCAAACTTATCCTCGAAGCATCAATATCTACCTCAAAACTTCTACCACTCAATAGTATCACCAAAATTGGGCTAGAAGTTATTCTCCGCTTAAGTTCCTCCAAACTTTCCTAACACCGATTGGTCCACTCAAACTAAACTCCTTGCTTCATTAGTTAGGTTAACGGGCTTGTTATTATTGAAAATCCTTCTACAAATCTCTGATAATATCTAGTAATTCTTAGAAAAACTCCTTAGTTATGATATATTTCTAGGTGGCTCTCACTTTATAATTGCCTTTACCTTAGAAGGACCAGGCATCACTCCCTCTTGGGACATCACATGTCAAAGAAAACTACCCACTCTATCCAAAACTCACACTTATTCAACTTTGCATACAATTGTCACTCCTTTAGAATCTATATCATAATCATAAAAAATGTTGCTCAGGCTCCTCTTTACTCCTCGAATAGACCAATATATCATCAATGAACACTATTACAAACTGATCTAGATACTCCTAAAAAGTCCTATCCATTAATGCCATGAATGTGCATTAGTCAGCTTGAAAGGCTTCACTAGGAACTCATAGTGACCATATCGAGTACGAAAGCTATTTTGAGAATACTTGACTTATTGAATAATCTTCTAACTAGTATTTAGTCCACATCGTTTGTGAGCAACAACTTGCGACTGACATATATTCAGCTTCTGTAGTGGATAGAACAATTGAGCTTTGCCTCTTACTTGACCAAGAAACTAGGTTGTGGCTGTCGGGACCCAATCCAGGGACCGGATTCCGATCTCTCTGATACCATAGATATCGGGACCCTACCCGTAGATCCGGACCCCAACTGTTGGATCCCATTACCGGAGTCCAACTCTTGAACCATAAAGCTTGACACTTGATCATCTTGTCTTATAGGGTTTACTTCACTTAACCCCAATTGCATATTAATTCCTCTTGTAAATCCTAATGTTATAATTCTTGTTTACTTTACAACAAAAATCACTTCAATCGGAGTTCTACAACTCAAGATATACTCCAAAAACCTAAAGGGGTTCATACCCGAAACATGCGCCCTCAACCGACCATTCACTTGCTTTTATTCAAACATTTTCAATTTAACTCCAAATGTTACAAATTTTTAATTGATAACAAGACATATGTCTTAGGAATCTAATGGTCCAAACCTCACCCCATTTGGAGGTCGGACGAAGGAGTTATGACCCGACAAACTCAACGTGTTCATGTTCTGATTCCTATCGAACATGTTTTGGCGCAAATGTCATAACTTTCACTATAGATGTCGGAATGACTTCGTTCTTAGACGGTTAGAAAATAGACATCTAGGGCTACAACTTTCATGAAGACCAAAATTTGAAATTTTGTCATTTTCGGGTCACATGGATCGTGTGAAAATCACACAGTCTGTGTGAAAATTCACACAGGCTGTGCAAGTTTCTGCTCCTACGTTTCCCTGCACTTATGGATTTACACAGCCTGTGTGAAAATTCACACAGGCTGTGTAACCCACTGCCCACGCCGTCTCTCCATACCAGAAATTCACACAGGCTGTGTGAAAATTCACACGGGCTGTGTGAATTTCTGTCACCGTGTCCTGCCACCGCCGTCTCTCCATACCAGAAATTCACACAGGCTGTGTGAAAATTCACACGGGCTGTGTGAATTTCTGCTACCGTGCCTCTTTACACCAGAAATTCACACAGGCTGTGTGAAAATTCACACAGGCTGTGTAAATTTCTGCCCACACAACAATTTCCTCTCTAAACCTCTAACCTCTTGACACTAGCATCTTGCAACTCTCATAACTTCTTATTCCTAGCTCCTATTGGTGCATACTATACCTCTATGGAAAGATAATAAGATGAACTACAAATCTTATGAAGGGTATAAAAGCTAAATCCATCATTGAGTAAGGTAAAAATCCACTCAAAAGCCACTGCTCAATTAATACCAATGTAATAGTGCTATAGCTAGATGAACAAAGAATGAATGTGTTCTAACCCTCATAACTTTTCAACCCGAAATCCAAATGAGACATACTATATACCCTTGGAAAGCTCTAATCTTCTACTTCAATTCTCATGAAGACTCATTAATCTAATTCAAACCCGAAGAGGGTCTAATACTGAGGCGAAGTCCGGTCAAATTTTAGGAAAATTTGACAGCACTTCCCCTTAAAAATGCACTACCCAATTTGCATTCCTAAAGCTTTCACCTGCATAAAACCTAGCATACAACCTCATATAACAAGTTTAAACCCTAAGGTATCTCCAAATACCATTCCAAGCAACAGCCACACTCTTAATCATCTAATCATATCTAAACTATAACAATGATTCAATTGTCTTACACATATATGGATTTCTCAAATACATTCAAGACTGAATATTTTTACTTTCAAACTCATTCATTCCATCATCATCAAATCATATCATATTCATACAATGCTTTAGTGGGCATTTCAAGCCCAATTACATGAAAGCTTCAAAATACATTTTCATTCTCAAAATGCAACTAAAGCATTACTTTTACAAAAATCATTTCAAATACAAAATCAAAAGAAAATCTTGGAGTAAATGCCTTTAAGCTTGCTCCTCGGGATCCTGCTCATTTCCTGGAGAATTTGAGGGGGG
>JANJEY010000004.1:43275148-43285362 GCA_024703695.1 Erythroxylum cataractarum | reverse complement strand
CAATTTAACTTAAAAACTCATAATTAGACAAGTCTTCTCATAACTCATAACATAGGCTTTAATCATTATACATAACGAGAACATATACCATGCTTGACAATTTAAAGATGCAATGCACAAATAAATGGCTCGAGGGTTCAATAAAAATAGAATTGTAAAACCGAAGTTTACACTATGAATAGAATGAGTCCATTTCGGAGCTCATATGCCACAAACGGGAAACCAGGAGAAGGCTCTTGTCAACATACACGTGACGAATAGAATGGTTTCACTCTTGCCCAAACAGAAGCACATAATTGTTTTATCATATGCTTATAATTTCATGCTTTTCTATCTTTTTATTCATACAAAATGCTATGACATGTTTCAATGGCATAACTTGATCAAAACTCATAAATTACAATGCATTTTCCATTATCATTTTGATCGGTTAAAATAAGAAATTTGAAATTCTTTATTCTATAAAAATGTCCCCCATTATCTTAAGTTTCCAATAACATGAAAATCATTCAATTTGGTTCAGAAATTCGAAAGTTACACTCTAAACATTTTCGGACTGCTCTTATATTGAAACAATATTCTATTCCCAACTTACTTCCAAAATTTTATATCCTTAGAGACTGAATTTAAACTTTATTTTTTCACAAAACTTGTATCTCTATGTCTCTATTTTATTCCAAATCAAAAATCACTTCATTTGGATAACTACACAAAAAGTTAGGCTCAAAATACCAAAGTATGCTTGGTGCTAGAAAGTTCGCCGCAGCGAATTAATAAAAGTTCGCTGTCCAGAAAGGAAAAATTCGCCCAAAATGTCAAAGTTTGCCGCGGTGAACTTTCCTAGGTAGATCGTGGCAAACTTTATCCATCAAGTTGGCCGCGGTGAACCAAGAAGAGTTGGTTGCGGCGAACTTTGACAGAAACATACGCAAAACAGTTCATTTTTCAGATTTTACTTCCAACATCTACAACTAACACATCTTAAACCTCAACCATCATTTCTACTTCATATTCCCTTCATTCTCTACTCCATTTTAACTCAAATTCATTCACAAATACATCGTGATCTATCTTTGATCCTTAACCCTAAAAGATTAAAGCATTTCTATACACCATTCATTAACAACTCCCTGCACCCATTTAACTTCATTTTCACTTCTAACTATCATTAAACATGTTTAATCCAACAAATCAAGAAAGGAAGAATGCTTGTACTTACTTGTTTAAGCTCCAAATTCTTCAAACTCTTCAAGATCTCCACAACCCTAGCTTGATTTTCTCCTCTTCTTCTTTTCTTCTCACACTCACGGTGCGTCTCTCTTCTCAACCAAGCCAACAAGTTTCTTCCTTTAATTCTATACTATAATAATCATCAAATGTCCCTTTTTTCCTCCAACATAAACCTTATAACCTTTAGACTTAATTGATCTTCCAATTCTACCCCCTTCTTTCATTTAATCCAAAGACTACTTACTTTAGGCCATAATCTTATACCCTAAATCATACACTAATTTAATTCTAGCTTTGGCATAATAATTAAACTTCAAATAAAATGGCTTATCTAGCAATACCACAAAATTTATTCAAATCATGCTTAATAAATAATAAAAAAATTTGGGGCCTAACAGGTGGTGAGTTAGGATCGTGTCCATAAGAAATGTTTGGTTGATTTTTGTAATGAAAATAATTGATGCAAAGGAAATAAAAAAGGGGGTATAGGGTTGATGCAATGGAGATAACAAAATAAAAGTAAACTAACGTAAGCAATTTATCAAAAATAGTTAAAAATGAAAAGAGTGATAAATGTGTGCAAAACCTTATTCTATGGTTTAATCTAAACCTACTTACATTTTAACAAACATCATTGCATTATCATCCTCACTCCTCTTTCTGAACTATTGGTTGTGAATTAACAATAAGCTTTGTTAATCCTAGTTTTTTCCTTAGATCATAGTTAATTAAAACAAGCTCTTTAATTAACCCTAACTATCATATAACCTAGAACAAGCTCTCTAAGTTTAATCACAAAGTTGCATTACAAATGAGAAAAATAAATTAATCTACGTAATAATCACACAAACTCAGAATATTTAACATAAATTATGTTATCCTTGACGATTCAATATTGTTAGTTGCCATGTGACTATTGTTCTAGCAATGGGTTTTCATAAAAAACAATCTAATAGAGAATCAAAATCATTCTTATTCAATACCTAATCAATAATCACAAGATAATGTAATCAATTTGAAAAGAGGAAACGAAAATGACACACAACAAATATACGCTTCAATATGCTTCTCAACCTCAATTTCACCACCAAACTGGTGTTAGGAAGGTCAGCCCTCAATTTTATCCATCAATCTCTAAGAATCAGCTATGATCACCTCTGTTCATGTTAAAAATTGAGAGAAAATGAAGAAAAATGATTCAGTCTTCTTTTGTCTTGATTATTCTCTTTTGTCGTCACAACATATTCCTTAAATAGTAAAAAGCTAGGTTAAAATGGACATGTGGCACAGGAGTCATTGGCGTGACTTGTCTCTCATCGGTGTGAGAGACCCCTCATGATCGTGCATGTGAGTCTCAAGGCCATGAGTGGCATCTCACAACTGTGAGTTGTGTCTCACGACCGTGAAACCCATTTGCACGGGCGTGAGACATACACTCTATGTATGGCCATGAGCTGCTTCATTTTTTTCATTCTTATGTTTTATCTTTTTTTTCTCTCCTTTTAATCTTCTTCTTCTTCTTGCTTCATGAAGACAATAAAGTATGAACATTGAGATGATGGCTCAATGAGTATGCTTTTGAATCACTTTAGCAGCTTCGCTTCCGTATTGTACCTAAAATCAAATATGAGATAAAATAAGTGTCATAAGCATTTTGAGGCATTAACCGCTAAGTGTAATGGATTAAATGTATCAACAATTAAGCACATATCAAGTTCCACTTGATTCTATCAAATGTCAAAAGATGTTTTCTAATAGCCATCCATAAAATGAAAGTTACCTTGACTACATAACCTTTAAACGATAATAGTTTTATCCAAGAAACATATTCAAGAGGAGGTTTAAAAAGAGAAGTACATGTAAGGTTATTGAATCTCCTTGAGTTGTGACTTAGCCAAATGATAGATGCCTCTTTAATAAAGTTAGGCCTATAGTTTAGAGCTACGTTAAGAATAATCCTTATGCTCACAATAGTACATAACCTCTATTATAATCAACTTAACTTTAAATTTTGTAAGGATCACAAATTTCAATAAGGAGAAAGCTAGAAACAAGTAGAAAGGCCATAAATTAGACAAATTTTCATATCAGAAGCTAATGGTTTCTCCATTACCAACATGAGATTTAGTTTTTTTAACTAGTAACTCTCTAAGCTTTAGCACTTATTTAAAGGTCCAAGGGTTGTCATGTTTAGCTTTTATATTCCAAAATCTATTTGCCTTTAAGCATTCCTCATGTATTCATTTAACCTATAAGGTCTTAGGATCATTTAATAATCTCCATATTCTTTTTTCCACAAGTATCTTATTAGTGGTTTTAATTCATTTTTTTTCCTTAACCTACCTTAGTCTTTCGGAAGAAAAACATCTTTCTAAATTATTTTAGCTTCTCCTTTTTGAATATTTATACCACTACATAAAAATCCTTAAAAAGCTTTTAACTCAGCTTAATAAGGTTAATAGGTAAGAATAGATGAGAGCTCCAATAGACATGAATGTTATTAAGAATAAAAGATATAAAGCGACACCTACTTGCATATGAGAGGACATTGTCTTCCAACTATTGATCTTCATCAATATAGAGTCAAAATTGGGGCACATTCAATATACTTTAAATTTTCAATATTAAATCTAACTATTTTATTTGAAGCTTTAGGCAAAACTACAAACTCTTAAGCATTCAGCCATATTTCTTTATTTAACCTACTTTTATTCACTTCAAATCAAGTTTATATTCTTTAAATAACTTCTAGATTTTCAAACAGTTTTTTAGACCTAGTTAACTACATAGTAGGTGTCATAAGGTTCCTAATACCTTCCTTATTTTGCAATTTAACCCCAAACTTATTTTTGGTCAGGGCCTCTTTAATTCCTTTCCTTTTATTTTTTTTTTAATTTTCCCTTAATAAGGTAAAGTGACGACCTTATTTAATATTCAGTCTCAACATTATTTAAGATGTATATAAAATGTCAATAATATAATTGAATTTTAAAAGTTATAGATAAATTATTCAATGATAAATATTATAGGTTTATTTCATTTTGTTAATTCCTCATTTTCTGGGTGAACTAGTATCATACTTAAAGCTACCAAAATTTTTAAAAGAAGAAGTCATTTAATAAATAAGAATTAAAATGGAATGTTATTTTTAAATAGTGTTTGATTTATTAAAGTATTAATAAATATTTAGTTAATCATTTGGAAAATAAATGTATTCATTTTGTAGTGAAGGGTAATGCCCTAATTTCATATTGGTCAAACAAAACCTCTAATTTGTATTTTAAAAAAAACCACAAGCCTAAAAGTAGATACATAGAAGTTGATTAGTGGTCTTTTCTATAGGCTTATTTAGGCTTTCACCTCATCTCTCTTTTTTGATATAGGATTGTGTTAGCCATCTCCTATATGTGATGTCACAATCTATGCTCCATGAACGTTTGATGCCCTTATGAAGGCCTAATTTATAATCCAAAATCTCGTGCCCTTTTCTAATGTGGATTCAGACTAAAAACCACCCATTGCTTTTAACCTTAATGTTAGCACCACTCTTCATCTTCATTATTCTGATCCAACACTATACTGATAGAGGTTTGCTTTGACACCATTTTTAATGCCCCAAGTTCATATTGATCCAATAATAACTTTAGTGGCTTAAGAGAATCATAAGCCTAAAAGTAATTAGTTAAAAATTGATTAGTAGTCTTTTATAAGCTTATAAAGGCTTTTAGCTCTCCACTATCTAATATAAGATTGTGATTTCATCTCTCAAGTCAAATGTCTCAAGAGCTCTTAAAAAATCAATTTGTAATAGTGTTAATTCATTTAGAAAATGTGGTTAGAGGAGGTATAATGGGAGCAATAAGGCATAAATTGATACTTACCCCTCAAAATATAGTAAATTTAAGTCCCTTATTCAAAATTATTACCAGTATGTAGTGATGTGCACGAAAAATGAAAATATTTTTTGTTATTTTACTATATTTCTACCCAAATTATCCTAATTTAATTGACTATATGTCTCTTTTCAAATAAATGTGCAAGAAGTTGCTTGAAGAATGTTATAACTAAGTATAAAGGATATTTTAAGGAAAAATGAGAAACATCACTTTTAGTTGAACACATCCTAGCACATGATCTTATGCTAGTCCGAATTCCTTTTGAATAACTTTGAAAGTGATACACGATATGATACTGATGTATATGACATTACATATATTTTCTTAAGTATTTGGCTAAATTTTGTTGTTAAATTACCTTATTTTTCCTTTTTTTCTTTTCAAGTAATTGTAACAAATTGACCTTCGGATGAGATTATTCAAGAATTTGGGGTTATTTTAGCCTATAGTAGTATGCTAGCCTGTATCCCTTATGGATTTAGCATAATAAGAGAAACAACCTAGAAAATAACTTGAAGAGAGACCATATGGTGATGATGAATATAAATAAAATAATAAGGTCTGGGCCATAATTATGCTCAAAGCCATGTACTATTTCCAATGAAAACATGGAGATGCATAGAAGCACAATCATGCCAAAAATTTTGTAATAATTTAAAGGGAATATATAGATATATGTCCTAAGTTATGATCATGATTTAGATTATGTCCATGGGTGTGAAATCATAAAAAAAAACCACAAAAATCATAATTTTTGGAAGACTTTTTAGATTTTGCACTTCAGAAATATAATTTTATCTTTAAAGATTAGGGTTAGCCATCGAAAGGGTCAAGAACCATATTAAACGTAAGTTTTTTAATAGAATGAAATAAAATAGAAAGGTTTATATTGACATGGAATGTAAATAGATGTAATATTATAAAATTATTGTTTGGAAGGGATGGAAGGGTTCATAATGTAATATAGTGAAATGTTGTTTATCATTTTACATTTCATCCTACACCCCTCAAATCAGAGGTAACTTATTTTTACTATTTAGGATGGAATGAGATATAATGTTAAACTCTTACCTTCCATCATATTTCATTCCATTCCATTATAAACCATCCTCCTAAACTATGGAATAACATTGCATTCCATTCCATTCCATTAATAACTACCCAACCAAACATAGCCTAAAGAATCAATATCAAGATATCATCTCAATGAATCAAGTTATTATAAAATCATGATTATCATCTAAATTTATTTATATCATGTTGTTATTAACTTTGTCTATTGATGTCATTGTTATGAATATGATTAGTGAGTAAATTTTATTTTATTTCGATAGATAAAATCCTAGCTTTTACTTTTGTATGGATTTATTTGTTTTAATTATAAATGATATATATTTATAAGTATTTCCTTCGATTGATTTTAATGCATGATTTAGTTATGTTAAAGCTCAATTTAATTTTAACTCACTTATGGATGCTTTGAGGGAGCTTACCTATGAATGAACCATGGCTTAGATAATAGGATTTAAATGAGGCGCTCAAAAGAGACCTACTTGATCTTTCTAGTATTAGGTTGAAACATTTTATGAGATATCTTAGTGACTAAGTGCCATGGAGGGTAAGGAATGTTTAGATAGAAAGTGATTCCAAGATTTATGAAATGGATCCTTCAAATGGAATATATGCAACCTTTAGTAAAGGAGGTTACCCCTCTACCATTGCTTTTGTATATCATATTGAAGAAAATATTATGAATAAATGACTTTAAAAAGGGCACTTTTTGAGAGGAAACCTAACCATATATTTTAAGAAATTTTTTTAGTTCAAGAATTTTAAATTGAGGATAAATTATTTGTATTAGTTTTGAATAATTTTGATTGATTAGGGTTCGGTATGTTTAGATGCCCTTTTTAATGAAAATCACCTTAAGTTATGGTTAGCAATTGGTTTTGTTATTTTTTCTTTGTAAGTAGAAAATGTGGGAAGTAAAATTATTTTTAAGGATGAACAAATGGACATATTATTTAAAACATTGATAAAAAGAGTAATTAGAAACCCTCAATACTATAAACGTACTGAAATCATATGTGTTAAACAAGATAAAGACTATGTCCGTGTCTCAGCTTATGTCTTTATGTATGTATTTGAGCTTAGTTCTCATAATGATAGTTGGCCGAGGATACGCCCTTACCCTATATTTTGCCATGGGTCTGAAAAGTTCTAGACAAACAGATGACTTGAGACATAATCATGTCCTACGCAATTTAAATTCCCTTTTATGCATAGTTCATGTTCTTTCCCATTTTTCTCATTTTTTTCACCTACCTGAACTCAAAAACCATATAGAAACCTTCCACTTACAGATTTTTATTTGTACAACTCATTTTCACATGGATTTAACATCTTTCATCCATAGAAGCATCATTTTTACTAAGTTAGGGAAATTTCTGCAATTATTGGGGATTTTAACAATTTGGATTTCTTTTTTCAGTGGGTATTCGTTAAATAACAAGTAACAATGAGTTCGTATGGTAAACTGAAATTAGAGCTACTGTTTATGTTTGGAATGATTGGGAATTTAAATTGGAAGAGAATGAGATTTGATTTAGGTTAAGTAGGAGAATAATAGAGATGACATCGATAGACTTTGGAATACAATGTGACTTGTATAAATAAAAGTAAGCAGAAAAGGAGACTTATAGACTTCTAAAGTTGATTTCCTCGTACACAACAGCCCATCACTCGAAGGAGATTTCGGAATTCGATTTCAAGAGGTAGTCTTACCTAGGACCCTACTAGAACCAAAAGTACATACACTACAAGAAATATATACAATTCGTGACATTAAAAAAAACGTCACTAATTGTTCAGTCTTTCTGTGACATTCAAGAAACGTCACAAAAAGAGCTAATTTTCTACGATGTTTGTCTAAAACGTCATAGATTTATTAGACTTCTTACGACATTTTTTCAATAAAACGTTGCAAGATAGAATTCGTTACGTTTTATTAAAGAAAACGTCGTTATTTGTTCGATTAATGTTTAAAAGTTTTTGTTTCCCACGATTTTGCTACTTTCTTCTGTCGCGTTCTTCTTCTGGTTTCTTTCTTCTCTTCTCCGCTTTTCGGTCTTTTCTCCCCCTTCACTCTTTTCCATTCCCACTCTCTTCTCTTTCACCAAAGACCCACCACTCATTTCTCTCTTTCAGCTCTCTTACTGAACATGTCTCATCATAACAACAGCAAAAACCTCCCCACGCTTGGGCTCCTCCTTTGAAACTTCAACAATCTGTGCTGCCTCAGGCTTCGGTTCCACTTTGGCCGTAGCCTCCGTTGTCGCGGGTTCTATTTCGACGACGATCGCTTCTGAAAAAATGAAGGTCTTGTGGATGGAAAATGACAAGGGCTAAAATTAAGGGATCTGGAGAGAGAACCAAAATCGGGTTTGGAGAGTGAAAAAGGTTTGACAAGATAAAATGGGTTTGTAACTTCCACGACTGTGGTGGTAAAATATTTCTTGTCCCGAAGTTTGAAACAAAAACACAAAATGAAATTATCATACTACCCTCCCATTTCAAAGCATCTACTTTGTCAAAGTCTGCCTCCCTTCACTGTATTCCAAAATCTTGTCCTTTTCCCTCCACTCGGCCTGTTTGGAAACCATCAAATTAAGATTGAATTGAATTTAATTTATACTGTTTGGAACAAATCCAGTAATATTAGAATTGAATTCAATTACACTTTTTGAAACAAATCTAAAAATATCATAATTAAATTTAATTATTTCATATGACACATTTACCCATAACAAAAAAATAATGTGATTAACTAATAAATATTCACACTTACATAAAGCAACTTATAAATATCAAGTTCATTATACAACTTATGTAACTCATTCCTCTATCTCTCCATAAAAATTTATAGCTTTTAGTATTAATTTGAAAAAGATTGATTAAATCAAAACTAAATTTATAAAATCATAAAAACTAAATTTTCATTTTTCATAATTTAAAAACGAAGATGTTTAATTTGGTTGTCAAATTTTTTAAAAAATTTACTCAATTTAAATTTAAATTTTCATTAAATTGATCTTTTAAGAGTTAATATTTATAAAAAATTGAATTTTACTTAATTTTATAATTATAACTCAATTTTAAAAAATAACATTAAAATGTTTCTAACTTTTAATTTATAACAAAAGTAACTCATATTTAAACTTCTGAATAATAATAATTAATTAGGTCAATTAATATTTTAACTACTCGATATTAATATAAAAAAAGACCAAAATCCCTAAACATATGCATCCCAGTCCTTTGCGAGCAATACAGTACTTCATGAATCCTCATCCACGGCGGTAACAGTGCCAGAGGTGTTGACAGAACTAGATGAGTTTTCATGTAATAAGAAATTTGAGAAAATGACCCATGTCCACCGTTTTCATCTCTTGCAATATGTGGCTGAGGATAGCCCGCCGGTATAACGTTAGGGGCACTCAATACCGCAGTTGGTCGTCGTGGCCACTCAACTCATCGTCGTCACCACCAGCTCGCCTCGCAGACTCACAGCAGAAGAGGAGAAGAGGGTCGCCTCGCAGACTCACACCAGCAGTCTTTGTATTTCAATTCACGTGAATTATCGCGTGAATTGAATTTGTAAAGGCAGGTGGGTTTAAACCCGCACAGGAATTGAATTGGTGCTTATTTTTTGGTTTTAAACAAGGGAATTGAATTCAATTACAAGATTGAATTCAAACCCTTGTGTTCCAAACAGGGTGTAAATGTCGTCCACTCTTTATGTAGTGGCTCCTGATACGCTGTCGTCCAATGCTTGTTGATACTCTCTGCGTCTAACAATTGTATTTGGTTTCCTTACCTTTTGCATTGCCGTTTTGTCAGAGGAGAGTATGCTTATTCTTCTTGACTCTCTTCACTATTTTTAATATATTTAATTCTACGGCTTGTTTGGAAACCATCAAATTCAATTCGTTAACGAATTGAATTCAATTATATTAATGAGATTGAATTGAATTCAATTTACACTGTTTGGAACAAATCCAGTAATATTAGAATTGAATTCAATTACAC
>JANJEY010000004.1:43249858-43264824 GCA_024703695.1 Erythroxylum cataractarum | reverse complement strand
TTATTACGTCACACCGGTTCGACCGGTGATTGAACCGGTCGAACCGGTGTGACCGGTAATCAGTAAGGCCACAGGTTCGATGACCGGTCCGATTTTTAAAACATTGGCAAATATGCACTTCAAATTTAGTTTAATTAATTAACTAAACTAATTAGAAGATTAGATGAGGTATTAAACTTATATTTTGATAAATATATATACAAGATATCTTATTGCAGAAAAAGATGATTTTATGGAAGACAAAACAAAATCCACAGAAAAAGAAGGTACACATTTCGGATTTTGGCTCCTCCTTGAAATGTTCTTGGAAACTTCCAAGGACCAAATTAATGTCACGACGAAAATCTTCCACAACATAAAATCGTATCATGTTAACAATTGAACAAGTCAAGGTAGGCAGGCGATTGATACAGAGAGAAGGGTGTGGCGGTGGACAGCAAGAGGGAACAGAACACTCGTGAGACTTGTTAAGCAAAATTCTAACTTACGTCAGGGAAACCAATCCCGAGTGTGGTCGGTTAAAAGAAGAACCTGTTGCTTTTGACTGGCAGTACTGACTGACTTTGGGCGCGCGTCAAGAGCTATGTGGTTGGAATTAACAGGACAATACACGCTTGATGAGGTGTCGTTTATGTAACCGACTCTTTGAGAGACACCAAATTGGTTGCTGTTTGGAAGTATCTAAGATTGACGTGTCGTAGAATTAGCGGGTTAGTAGCTTTGGCGGCAGTTTTAGACCGTTGAACTGTTGCATTTGAGATATAGAATCTTCATTTGTCTTTTCCTCCCATAAAGAGAGACTTTAATTATCATCGCCAGTCTTCTTCAATCAAAGGTTACATGCCTATCATGTAGCGTGGGAATTGGGGGGGGGGAATGCATGCACACACACAACCGACAACACTAAATGCCATAGCAATGTGGCTCATTATTATAAGAAAAGGACATGGTGGGAGTAAATAAAGATCTTTTGATTGGAAAACATAGAATTTTCTTTTTCCAACTACTTTTTCTGTAATCTACGATACGATACCTCATGGGATTCTCATCTTGATTGTGAAATTTGACATACTAGCATGATTCCTTATATATGTTTGGTTTTGAGTGGTGTATTAAAAACTTTGGGTTAAATTTGACATTGGATAAGATCTTTCTTTTAATCAAATCTAAAGGAGTCAAGATTCAAGCGGTCCTAGCTTGTCCTTGTCAATTGAGGTAATATAAATCTCATTTATGAATTTACTCAACTTTTTTAAAAGGGCAACATTGAATTGACAGAATAAGGGAGGGACGTGCCACCTATACTATACAGAAGAATGAAATGAATAAACAAACATTTGCTCCATCACAATTATCTATTGACGCATTTACTCAAATGCCCTGATGAGCGTCTCCATGGACAAATTAACCAGAAGAATGTGATGAGGGCTAGCTTAAAATAATCGAATTGAATATCCCTTATAAACCAAAAAGAACGTGGAAATATTATATTAGACTTACTAATATATAGTTTGTGATATCAAGGTCAGATCCATGTACACCTCTTGACAACGACTTGGTGGTGCTGATTCAGAATGACTATAGCATACAATTTACAAGTTAGACGCTACACTAATCAGGAATTAAGTTAAAATAATTTAATTAGATGGTTGCGTCTGTGGCATCAGCTAGCAGAACTTTATCCTAATGTTTTTTTTTTTCTCTTCTTATATTTCTGTAGTTTATGGATGTACCGAAAATTTGGAACTCAAATACCACTTAGGGCTGGTAGATAATTACGTACAAGTGGGTATGGTTACGTAAGGAGAGATTGGATCGAAATCCATTATTAATTTGCGTAAATTGTTAGAGTACCATTGTCTATTATTTTAATCATTGTATAATTAGTGATTCCTACTTCTATCTAATCACACCAGTATTTCAGTTCTTTAACTTATATATTGAAGGTGAATAAGAAGCCATTACTTTGCATGGTCATAGACCGACAACACGTTTCCGCGAGTGGATATAAAAATTGGAAATAATTGAAGGATAGCAAAATGGTTGGTACTTACGATTCCATCCCTATAAACTTTAGAAATCTTAAACACATAAGATTACAGTATCGAACTTTTGGTTTTTTCAGATTTAGCAATAAGGTTGCATCCCGATGATTAATGTAAACATAGAATAAGTGTTGCTTTGTCGAAAGTGATAACTGTAAGATATATACGATATACACAGACTCGTTCTCTTAGGATTTTATAGGTCAGAGGAAAAATAAAAACATGCTCATATTTTTATCTATTTTTGAGTTTCTTATAAAGAATAAAAAGAAGAAAAACATGAGTCTTTTTTTTGTTCTTTGTGAAATTAAGAGTGGGTCTTATTTTACTATATTGTATTTTTTTTTAAGAGTAAAAATGAGCCCTATCTTACTATTTACAAGATAGGAGAATTCACATTCTTCCTCAAACTTAAAACTAAACAAACAATAAAAAGAATCATTACAAGTCAATTTAAGTAAAATAAAACACAGCTTAATCGATTTAGAATTAATTCTTTTCTCAAAAACACTTAAAAGGGCATGAATTAGGTGATTGTAACTTATAAAATCTTCTTGACAACTTATTAAACACATTAACCTATATGAATGTGAGAATTTCAAAGTATATGAACATGTTGAGGATGCCGTGTGATTCACTGTATGATTAAGATTGACAAACATCTAAACCTAATGACAAACATAAACAACCACAAGTATAAACTAGGTTGATTATGAAGAACACACAAAGAAGCTTTAGATTCAAATTTCAGCATAAATGAAAGGAGTTAAATCTTACTTTAGATTCAAATTTCAGCATAAATGAAAGGAGTTAAATCTTACTTACCTAAGCTTTGTAGATAATCTGATTATGTTATGTGGGGTTGATCAAAATTCTATTTCAATAATGCATAATTCTCTTGAGATGTTCTGTAGGTTCTCAAGATTGTGCATCAACCAACAAATGGGTAAAATTTATTTCTATTCTAATATGAAAAACAATTCTAGACTACGGATGATTATTGGATTGAATGCTCACTGCCTTCGTTTTAAATATCTTGGAGTTCCCATCTCTTCTAAGAAGTTAAGATATCAAGATTGTCTAGTTCTTCTAAAGATTTATAAGGGAAGAATCAATGCATGGCAAAGTAGGAAATTATAACAAGCAGGGAGGCTTCAGCTTTTCACATCTGTGATGAAGAACCTACACACTCACTGGAGCACTCATCTTTTTCTTCATAAAAAGATCAATAAAGAGTTGAAAAATGAATTAAGATTTTTTATGGATTAGAAATGTAGGTAACTTAAAAGGTTCAAAAATTAAGTGGTAACAACTATGTTGGAGAAAACAAAAAGGTGGAATAGGGTGTTATCCATGCAAATGAATCAATTAATCGTAGTTGGAAAATGAACCTGGAGATGGATTATTAATAATGAGGCACTCTAGACTAAATGGACCAATGAATATTATCATAAAACTCAAACTTCTGGAAAATTGATGAGCTGAAGGAACACTCATGGTCATTTATTCAAATGCTAAGGAAAAGTCAGGTAGTTTGTTGACTGGAGCAATAAGGTGGAGGTATCGGCTGGAAGAAACAATAATCAAAATAACAACAAGGCAGAACCGAGAGGATGGGTAGAAAAAGAGACAACAACTGGTTCTTCATTTTTTGTCTTCGATCACCAAGGAGAGTGGACAATAGCTTATTCTTCTTGATTTACTGGTCATTTTCAATAAGAATGGAGAAAAAAGGTGTTCTTGGCTTATACATGGAGAGCCATAGAGAAGATGAAGGGCTATATGTCTCAACGCCAGTTCAGAGGTGAAATCAATGCCAACGAACTTGGTTAAGCATATTTTTCATTATGTTTATTATTCTTACTCTCTTTTTGAACTGATAATGTTATCTTATATGTAGATATTGTATGAGAATCATTTTTGATGCTCTATTGAATTATTTTCCATGAAAACCCATTGCTAGAATTTGAATGCGATATGTAATAGTTATGTTTGAAGTTGTATGTCGCAACAAAACGATATTAAATCATTTGGGATAATATAAATTAGGTTAAATGGTCCAAGCTTGCATGATATTGTTTAGATTGGTTTGTTTTTCTTGTTTATAAGGCGACTGTCCGACTAAACTTAAAAAGGGTCTCCTATGTTATCTGATATCTAGGGTTAATTAATGAGTTATTCTTAATTAACTATGACCTAAGGAAAAACCTTGATTAACAGAGCTCGGTGTTAATCTATGATCAATATTTCAAAGAGAGATGTGAAGATAACGATTGAATGAAGTATGTTTAATTAGGTGTACATCGAAATTGAACTAAAGAACTAGGTCCCTAACGCATTTATCATTTATCATTTATCATGATTTTTGCATGTTTTCTTTAATTTGTCTTTACTAGTTTAGTTTCATTTTATTTTCTTGTTTGATAAACCAACCCCTATAACCTAATCACATTTTAAAAGCTTTACATATACTCTCTGTAGGATAGACCTAGAGTCACCACTGCTACAGCTTTAGGTCTGGTTGTTTTGTGTGACGTTACAATGCGTTACTAACAATTTTGGCACCGTTATAGAGGAGTGTGGTGCTGTAGTTTTTGTTCTTGATTTTAATTGTTTTATTTTACATATTTTTTTGCAATTTTTTTTAGTTATTTTATGATTTGTTCACTTTTTGTTTCATATTTGTGTGCTATTAAAAAAACAGATAGAAGTAAGTTTTTCTACAACTCATATCCTTAATCCTATAACTATGTTTGGAGTGATCATACTAACTTTAGTTATAGATGGGATAACCATCAGAGCTACTACTTTGATAGTTTGCAATATACACAACAATTCCTGCCTAGACAAGAAGCTTCATACTAAGACTCAAGTCCATCTTTAGAAGAATTAGTTAATGTTATCGTTGCTAACACTTTGAAATTTCAGCATGAGGAAAGGCAATTTTGGCAAGATATAAGGTCTACCATCCAAGATTTAGAGTTGCAACAAAACTCAGATACATTTCTAGAAGAACTAGTTAATGTTTATATTGTTAATACTTTGCAATTGCAACAGGAAACAAGTTTTATAATCCAAAACTTGGTAAGCTAGGCGGATCAATTAATGGAAGCTCTCAATTGCCTAGCCTCACAAGGTGAAGAGACACAATCATATCAACCCAAGACGTACCTAAAGGGAGTTAGCGTAGAGGCCTTACAGAATGGTGAGGAGTTTGAGAATCTTGAGTGGATTACTCAACGAATTGTTTGTGTCAAAGAAGTTAAGAAGGGGCTCGAAGGAGAAAATTTTGTATTTTTAGCTCCAAGGTAAATATTGAATTCCAATTTAATGTTAAGAATGACTCTTTTCTTTTACCTAGTAGGTTGGAGAAACTGAACAAAGAAGAAAAAGTTGAAGAGAAATTCGAGATCTTTCTAGAGTGCATGAACTTAGTAGAGATTGGAAATTTGAAGATAAGGAAGCCAATGTACATGAATGGTCATCAAATGAGGCCTTATCTTGAAGAACCTCAAGTGGAGGAAGCACATGTGACACCCGAAGATCATAATTTTTTTACGTGATGAGGAAAACCAGAAGTCAAGCCAACGATACTAAACAAAGACGTTTTTTGGGAGGCAGCCCAAGGGAAGTTAATTTCTTTTCCTTTAAATTTTAGCATTTATTTCTTAGATACGTGTGTGTTTTTGAGTTCTTTTTTTTTTACTTGTTTTTAAGTTTTCAATCAAAATGAGAGAGAGAATAAAACAAACAAACAAATATTTTTTTCATTTTCTATTACTTCTATGACAATATATAGTCATGATTAGAGAATGAATTAACTAGAAAAAAATCCATAGAAAAATTTAACATGTACTTTTGCTCTTGTAATTGGTTGATGTGTATTATCTTTAGAAGAGTTGTGACTAGTAGTAGATAAAAGCCAGTGAGATTTTGAGCCTTTATAAACAAACACATCCATATCAATATCATTGTCTTTTTTGTTTCTGTGTGACCTTTATGACATGTACATCTTGCTTTGATTTTCTATTTTAAAAAAATTATCACATGCATTAACATGCAAATGATTAGCCATTCTTTGTTTTTACAAGCTACATTAGCCAAATGGCTTACCCATTTATACGAATTTTCCTTTGTTAACCTACTTTGAGCTTTATTTATCTTTTTTTTTTCGTGCTAACCTCATTGCATGGTTTAAACCTAACCAAATGTCTTAGCTAAGCCTTAAAACTAGTGAAGTATTTCTTGATTGTTGAGTTTATGGGAGTACAAAATTCTAAGTATGGGTTTATGCATATGTGTGAGATGGCTATAATTGATGGGATGCTAATTTATGTATTATCATTGAAATTCCCATGTTAATGTAGTTTCTTTTAATGTTTACACACAAAAAAGAAAAGAAAAAGGAAAAGGAAAGAAAAGAAGAGAAATAATTTTTTAAAATAAAATTATCAAGGAGGAAATGTATAAGTATTGCAAAGTTACTCATTATGTAGTGTTGTACACAATTGTGAATGAATGTTGGTTTTTGCAATTTATGATATATTGAGTGTTTTTCTTGCTTCACTAACGTTAATGGTTTTTAAACTAAATTATCCAAATAAATCTCACCTTACCCTTTTCCATATTATAACCTTGAAAAGTCCTTAGATTCATGAATATGCATGTGAACCTTAGTGGTGGAGAAATAAAATGATTTGCAAAGTTATGGAATGTCATGATTATAAATGGTATTTAAGTGTACATATGGATCTATCTTTTTTAAACACATTTTCCAAGTTTACCATTAAATTACTTAGTTTCTGAAGGTGATGAATGTTGATTATTCACGAGTAAAAATGTTGAATATTGATTTCTTACTATGATTTTGTAAAGTCATTCATCTTTGCTTATGATTTTGTATTCTTAGGAAATATGGGGAATGAATAAATGTTTTTTGCATCTATGATTTTGAAAATGATGTTTTGCCCAAGGACGACCAAAAGCTAAATGTGAGTGGCAAAGCTATCGAACAACCTAGAACAAGCCTTATCGATTTAGAAGGGCAATCACATTATTAACTAGGAAAACAAATTAATTTAAACTTAGGTCATTTAACCTATGTTACATTATCCCTAACGATTCGAAACCGTTAGTTGCTATAAATGAATTCAAAACACAACTATTACATATTGTATTCAATAAAAACAACTTAGTAGAGCATTCAGATCATCCTTACACACATTCCCAAATCAATAGACATAGAATAGCATAAACAATCCCTAAATACAGAGAGATTGCCCTTTTTACTCCAAAAATGATTCATGTCCCTTTGGCTACCCAAAAATGTCAATTTATAATGAAAACTAGGTTTTTGAGTATATGCACGGTCATGTGGATGACCATGCATCCAACTATAAAACCTAAAAAAAATATGAAGCTTATGAAGACACATGATTGGATACACGATCGTGTATTCAACCGTGTAAGTCCAAAAAAGTATCTTCCAATTGTATACTTGACTTTGTATTTCCTAGGTCTTCCTGAATTATTGCTCTTCTTGTAATTTCTTGCCCAATCCTTACCCTAATCCATCTTGTTCTTGTTACACAAGGGGAATTGAGTTTGAACATCAAGATATTGGCTCACGGAATGCGCTTTTAACCTATTTTAGTCCTTGTGCTTCAAACTTGTACCTAATACCAAATATGAACTAAAATCAGTATCTTAAGCATTTTATAACGATAATCACTCAATGTTAAAAAGCTAATGCACACATCAAATTCTCCCATACTTAGCTTTTGATTATCCTCGGGCAAAATAATAAAAGTCAAAGTCACAAACCAAAACACTTTCACAATTTTCATATTTCCCAAGAATAGATAGTTATAAGTAAAGATAAGTAACTTTCAAAATCATAGAAAACACTTAACATCTAATAACTCTACTCATGATCAATCAACAATCATTTCCTTCAGAAATTGAGCAATCTAAGGGTAGAATTTGAAAAAATGTGTTTAAAAATAAGATAGATCAATAGATGCACTCAAACACCATTCATAATCAAGACATTCCACAACTTTGCATATCATTTCATTTCTCCACTACCAAGACTCATATGCATAGTTATGAATCAAAGGATTTTTCAAAGTTGTAATGTGGGTAAGGGTGAAAGTGAGATGTATTTGGGTAATGAAGCACAAAATCCATCAAAGCTAATGAAACAGAAAAACATTCAATGGAATATCAAGTGTAAAAACTACATTCACTCAAATTGGGTACCATAAATTATGATGAATGCAAAAACAACATTTCACAGCTCAAATTTAAGCCTTCATAACATAAACCAAAAAAAAAGTATAAATCACTCACAAAAGTTGTTGATAAACAATACTTTGTAACCATAAGGAGTGAACATTGAAAACTACATCTCCCTTATTGACATCGTAATCAAATAACCCTTTCCATACATCTTTATAAGGAAACACTAGTCATGACTAACTTTTCAAAACAATTGCATTTCCTCTTTAACACTTTTCTTTAAACATAATTTTCTTTCTTTTCTTTTCTTTTTTTTCATTTTTCTTTTTTAATTGAAAATTTTTGTAAAAATTGAAAGAAGCTACATCAACATTGGAATTCAATGATAAGAATTAAAATGGCATCCTAGCAATTATAACAATTTCTTACATAGGCACACCCCACCCTTATACTTTTGTGCATCCATAAACATCAACAATCAACAAATGTTTTATTAACTTTAAAGCTTGGGTAGGAAAATTGGTTAGGTTTAAGGCATGTGATATGGTTAGCGTAGAAAGAAAAGGAAAATAAAGCTTAGGAGGGCTTATTAAAAGAAAAAATCATATTGATAGTTAAACTATTTTGCTAATGTTGCTTATAAAAAAAGAATGCCTATATCATTTCCATGTTAATACATGTGATAAAAATTTGGTCTTTAATAGAAAAATCAAAGCAAAGTTATGATGTACATGTCATAAAGTTCACATATAAACAAAAGTTAATGAGACTAATATGGATGTGTCTGTCTATAAAGGCTCAATAGCTCACTGGCTTGTGTCTACTCACTAGTAACTCCTCTTCTAAAGATAATGTATATTTACTAATCATAGGAGAAAAAAAATACATTCTCAAGTTTTCATGAGTTTTTCAAGTTAATTTTGCTCTCCAATTATGACTATATAGTATTAAGAGCGATAGAAAAAGAGAAAATGATTGTTTGTTTGTTTGATTTTTTTAAAACACCTAAGAAACACACATAAATGACAAAAAAGCTTAAAAACATGCGTGAAAACTAAGATCCCCACCCTCACATTTAAAACTTACTTGCTCCCCAATATAACATCAAATCTAAGAAATTGAGCATTTTATACAAATAAAAAATGCAAAAATGTAAAGGAAAAGAAACAAACTTCCCTTATGTTGCCTCCCAAGCAGTGCCTTTGTTTATTGTCATTGTCTCAACTCCATATTATCCTCATCAAGTTATGAAAATTTAATCTCCAATAATCACAACTTTGGCATTTTTCATTTTACCCTCATTAGAATAAGGCTTGAGGTGATGACCACTTGCATGTAATATCTTCCCTGTTTTTAAACTTTAAATCTCTACTGCACCATAAGGAATGAAATTAACTATCAAAAAAAGATCAACCTAATAAGGATGACATTTATACGGAAACATTTTATACCTAGTTCAATAAAGAAGTGCTTTATGATCAATGATATTTGACGTGCTATTAAAAGAATTGCTCTTCTTCTTTTTTTGAAACCACTTCTTTTTTATTTGTATGTTTCCACTTATAATCTTCTCGTACTAAAAGGTCAATCAAATTAATTGCAAAAATAGAATGGTCATTATGGGAGTGTTACTAATATTAAAAAAAAAAATTGAAATGAGTAACTTCCCCAATTGAATTCCATCGTAAAGGTACCCTCTTAAACATCTATCTTAGTTTGGGTAGTGTTAAGAAATAGTCTCCACAGTAAGAAATAGTCTCCATAGTAAGAGGCTAAGAGTAAAAGAATACTGAGTGTAAAGAGACCTGAAGAGGCTCAGAAAGAAAGAATACTTGTAAAGTTGTTGAGAGATAGTGAAATTTCATAAAGACATCTGAGGACTGGATGTAGCCTACGGTTTGGGGTGAACCAATATAAAAATTACTGTGTCAACTTCTTTCTATCCTTATCTCTCTTATCGTTCAAATTTTTTATTTTACTTAGTTTTCAAACAAGTTTTCGAAGAATACTATTAACTTTGACTTGCAATAGTTCTTGTGAAAAGAACAAGTTTTTCTTTTGACAAAACGATTTTGAAAGTTTTTCAAAAAGGGAAAATACACAATTCAACCCCCCTTCTTGTGCATTTATACATCGTATAATAAGCATTGTATTAATGTGTGATTCACTTCAATTGGTATCAGAGCTTGGTGTCCAACGATCACATTAACAATGTGTGGATTAAAGATTATGTCGGAATCACATATGTACATTGCAGAAGGTGCCTCAGTCACTAGACCTCTAGCATTCAACAAAGAAGACTATCATTACTAGAAAGATAGGATGCGGTTGTTTATAGAATCTACTCATATTGACCTTTGGGACGTGATAGAGAATGGACCATACATACCAGTAAATGAAGAAGGAAATCTTATTCCACGGATCAGATGGACGGCTAATCAAAAGGCAAGATTCCAACTAAACTCTAAAGCGAAGTTTTTCTTAAGTTGTGCCCTAAGAAGAAGTGAGTATGACAAAGTCCACGGATGCGATACTATGAAGGAGATGTGGGATAGGTTGTCCATCACACATGAAGGTACAAACCAAGTCAAAGAATCCAAGATAAGCATTCTTGTGCACCAGTACGAGCTTTTCAAGATGAAAGATGAAGAATCTATTGATCAAATATTTGGAAGATTTCAAACAATTATCAATGGATTGAAAGCTCTCGGAAGAACTTACGATAACCAAGATCATGTTCGTAAGATCCTAAGGAGTTTACCAAAGAGATGGAGACCAAAAGTTACTGTTGTTCAGGAAACTAAGGATTTAAGCGCACTAAAGCTCGATGAGTTGTTTCGATCGCTGAAGATTCATGAAGTTGAGCTCGATGCTGAAGACAAGCCCAAACGGAACAAGTCAATTGTTAGAACCCCATCCTGGAGAGTCACGTGTCTGACGTCCTACGTGACATCTAGACGTGCATCCCACGAGGGAGGAATTTTCCACCACATCAAACCATAAACCCGAACCCATTTCAATTAGTTCCGAACGGATCTCGAAGATTCATCCTAAATTCCCTCCTGAAAATTTAAATCCTTAGGGCCCAAAATTTAATCCTATTCTTAAGCTAAAATGAAAATTTCATGTCTCCATAATAATAAGAACCAAAAATTACCTCAATCGGATCTCTATAAATCGAGAAATTGCCCAAATACGGAATAATAATCAAAATCTCTGTTCAATTGTCTCCCTTCGATTTAATCTATAAATTTTAACTCAATCCTGAAAATTCTAAATTTTGCATGAAAGGGTAGAAAATTTTTTTTGAAAACCAATGCTTCAAAAATTGTGAAAATCGGAGGTCAAACGAAAGAATTACAAATAAAATAGTGGAAGGAGGGTGGATTTTATAAAAAAGAGAAAATCATAAATAAAATAAAAAATGTAAAATTTGGACATTTCGCCCTCTGTCTCGCGGCCTAGAGGCCGCGAGACAGCACCTTTAAGTGTTGTCTCACGACCTCGAGGTCGCGAGACTACACTTGTTCCGCGACCTCCTGGCCGCGAGACAAGCATTATGCATATAAGAATTTTTAAAAAAATCGAATTAAAAATCTGAAACTTTGAAAATTCATAGCTCTTCACACCAAATTCCAAGGTTCGCAAATTTAGTATCAATAAAAAGCTCAAAGAAAACTCTACAACTTTTATGAAGGATTTAAAAACCAATTTAGCCTCTAGGGAAAACAAAAATCTCTTCAAAGTGACTGCTCAATTTGAAATTTTCTTATACCATATTAGAATTTCGAAAAATCGTATCTTTCAACACCATAGCCCAAAAATGTCACATTTTGCATCAATGGAAAGGTAAAAAGATGATTTACAAATTTTATGAAGGAAGCAAAAATCAATTCAGTCTCTAAAAGAGGTAAAAACTCTTTCAAAACTATTGCCTATAAAAAGACCATTTAAACAGTAACAGAATCTTTCTAAACCTCATAACTCTTTTCTCCTAATCCCAAAAATGACATATTATACCTCAATGGAAAGAATATAAGATAATCTACATCTTTCATGAAGAATGTAAAAATCAATGTAGGCTCTAAGGAAGTGAAAAACCCTTCCTAATGTACTGCCTGGATAATACCTTTTTCAACAGTAACTGCATTCTTTCAAACCTTATAACTTCTTATTCATAAGTCCAAAACTGACATATTAAGTACCAATGGAAAGATCTAAACGTGAAATACAATCTTCAAGAGACTTCCCAATCTAATTCAAACTCTAAGAGGGTTAAAACCTTAGACAAAGTTTATGCCCTTTTAGAAAAATTTGACAGCACCTCTCCTAAAATTTCATTAGCCAAAAATCCTTCAAACACACAACCAAAATTTCCAGCACCTACACAAGACTTCAATCTCCACATTCTTCAATCTCCCAACTCCCAAATCAATACATATAATCCCAAATACTAACTCAAATGGCAGCAACCACAATCCTACTCTATCAAACCATACAACAATACATATTTATGAAACATACACAAGATACATTAAAAATTCATATCGCTTTCTTTTACATAGAAGATATGAGTTATTACAAAGCTTTAGAGGGCATTTTACCCCAAATACATCAAAAGTATCAAAAGTGTAAATTACAAAAAAGATCATTGATCCAAAATGCATCTAAAGCTTTGTTGCCAATTAAAGCTTCAAAAGTAAAATGCATAGGAGTAATGCCTCAATCCTAATGCACTTAATCGTTTTCTCGCTCATCACCTGTGGAGGAGAAAAGGGGTGTGAGCTCGACGGCTCCGTGGGTAACAATTTAATAACTAAGAATAAGCATGCAAAAATTATTTAACAAATTCTTTTCAAAGCAATTTTACCAAAAACACTTTTGCCATAAAGAGTTCCTCATCAAGTTCAGTTGAGTTAAAACATTTACAGAATCAACAATTTCATAACAATGTCACATAAACACATAGAAGATGGTTTAGGTGGATCCAAATGGAACGTGCTACACATTCCCGCAAAGCGGTCATGTGTAGCCGTGAAACTTATGGGAGTCCGTTAGGAGCTCCAATGCCACTAGCGGGCAGGTAGGAGAAGCCTATGAAATAGACAAGTGCACTTGACTGTTAAGGGACCACCACAAGCCCATATAAACATGCATTTCACATAATTAACACATAATCACTCAAAATGGCATTTTTTCGAAATCACATGTTCTAATCTTTTTCACTTGACAAACACTTTTTACAAATATTTCCATGCAAAAGACACACAATACTAGTTTCAAACATCCCAAAGAGTGATAAAACAACATTGGTAAGTCATTGGAAAGCAATAAATGACATTTATAACAAAATCTTTAATATGATTATTAACTCAATTATTAAAAAATCACCCACCTTAATTCCTTTAGCTCTAGGCTTGATCAATTTGCCTTTCCTCTAACTCCTCTTGCCTCTCTTGCCCTTCATCAAAACACAAGAATCTCAACTTTACAAGGGATATCGAAATTGGGCAATTTAAAGCAATAAAAGCATGAAATTGATCCTATTAAAACCTTACCCATACTTTTCCTAAGCTATTAGAACCAAAACCCATCAAAGATTTCTAAAGAATTTTCATACTCTTACCTTAAAAATGACTCCCACGAAATTGCTTCTTGCTTCTAATGGAGGATTTAACCTTCCTCTTCCTTTTTCCTTCTTAAAGAAGTCTCTCAAATTCTCTTTTCTAAAGCAAGAATTGACAAGCCCTAATCTCCTCTTCTTCTTCTTCTTCTTCTCTCCACTTAACCGAAACTCTCCCTTTCTTTTCTTTGTAAGTGACGTGAGTCTTCTCTCCAATGACTTAACAAATTTGTTTCTTAACTTTCAAGCCTAAGCCTAAAACTACGTAGTTTCACTTATCCTATCTTCTTTTCCTTGTGAATTTCGTGACCTTCCTTCATTCATACGACCCCAAGCCTTTAGATTCCTTCATTCTTCTTTTAATGATACTAGAAAGACTAAATGCCCCTCCTTATTAGCCTTATACTTTAAGAACCTAAGTGATCTCCCTAAAATGAGCTTACTCATCTTATTTATTTACCTTATACTAACTCCATGCAAAAACTCTAATTAACTCTTAAACCCTACATTAAAATTCCATCCACCTAAGCATTAAAACCTCAAATTATTCTAACTAAAAGGAATTAGGCACACTAAACCTCAAAATTCTTTTAAACACGCTTATTTAATAAGAAAGAGGAATCAGGACCCAACATTCACTACTTTCACGAATTGGCCTTTCATCCTCTTCTAGGCCTCTTCTAATCTTGTGAACTTGGAATTCATCATGTCCATAAAATTGTCAATTTAAATCCATAAAATAGGACTTGTCTTATTGACATTCCAATGGATCTTGATTTCTTAAATAAGTCCCTGCATATTTAGACCAAGAAAATTTTAGCTAGTTCTTCCACCCAGAATTGTACTTGGGAATAAGGGTTATTACCTCCTTGACCAAATTATGCTTCTATGTAGTTGAGTTACTCCAAATTTTTGTTTTACTCTAAGAAGTAGTCAGCTATGTGATCGGCGACTTATCGTTCAATTAAAGAATTGATCCTCGGAAACCGGTCAAATAAAATTTGTACCAAGGATTGCAATACAGGATGCAACCTCGGGTCGACTCTCAAGGAACCAGT
>JANJEY010000004.1:43233969-43249758 GCA_024703695.1 Erythroxylum cataractarum | reverse complement strand
GTATCAATCGGGGCTTGGATCCCCCAGGAGCACTCGACCACAACCTTATGTTGGACTGGGTCATGCTCCCAATCCAACTCAGTATTGTCCGCTTTGGCCAGGATTCGACCCCCTGACCTCACAGTTTTGTTGCTTTTACAAGCACGCCTCTTACCATTGAGTCATCCCGGTTGATACAAAACACAGACCCAACAATGCAGGTAGTGAAGGGGGATGCTCTGACTGCTATAATGAGGTATTGTACCTCCCCTTCAATTAATCCATCTCATCATGAAGTTGGGCTATGTACTTCATTGATTGTTGCAACTGAGTTGTCAGCCTCTCTACTATGCTCTGAAACTAAAGGACTCTTTCATTTGATGCAGACCTCTTACTAAATGTAGCTGTTGTGGATGTGAATGATTACGAATAATATGTCTTTACAAATGAACCTAAGCCGAAAATTCTTCTACGGCGGTCTCTACCACCCACTGCATCAAGATATGCCTGACTCTTATCAACAGTTTCATAGTTCTAAGATTGTCGTTCAATGCTTTCTTGTATTTAATCATATCATTATAATTGTTTATGATAGTAAGTGATACTTTTTAAGAATTAATATTAAAGTATATATTTTATATACATGAAGTTGTCTGCATTGGGTGTTAATGAAGGTCACACCATGTGTGAGTATGCAAAAAGAGCCGATATAGTGTAGACTTCCTGCCCATAGACTTTTCCTGCATCAGAATAAATTGTTATAATTGAATTACAATTTACAAAAATTTCTTCTATTTTTATGATATTTACCCCTGTTAGACAAAAGAATTTAACTCAACAATACAACCATTAATGACACCAGACATTTATAACATTATTATTCTCCATAATGCACATATACTTTTATTTTAAATTTCATACATCAAATTACATTGAAATCAAATTGCACATATCAAAGTACAAAAATCAGAATATAAGTGTAAAGTTTTGATACTTACAAGTTGAAGTGCATGCTCCTAGTGGGTCAAAGATCTTCCAGTGTATATGAGTAGACTCTCTCTGTCTAGTCCTCTACGTCTATTGGTAGAATTATGCTCTGAAATAGATATTGCCTCGGGTGATGCCAAATACTGCTGCCAACGACTCCATATTTTTCCAGGTATATATGGTGGCCGTACACCATTCTTATGCATCGAAGCAAGAAAGTCTCTATAACGTGTACAAGCTTGCTTTTCCCATACATTATAAATTACAACATCAAATTTTGGATCCCAAAAATTCTTTCTGAAAGAAAAGAAAAACATATTATAAGTACTTATAAAAGACAATATTTATCTAATTAATGTATAAAATTAGATAAAATAAAAAATATTAAAGAATATATTTTGTTTACCTTAAACTCCTGATAATAAAAATCCTTTTTTGGTTGAGAGACATTCTTCCATATATAACCCTTAAGATCTATCCCCTCCTTGAATTTGGATGAGATATTTCTTGAGCACGTTTAAGACATAACCAACCTAATATATAAGTTATTTTAGATCATTTTCAAATTAAAACCTATAACTTGAAGATAAACTTATGATGTTATCATGTATCACAAAATTTTTAAAATTTTACTTACAAATTGTTAACAATTGTAATGTACGTTCTTCCATCAACTCTCTTAGCTCCAGGCTGGAGGTCGCCTCCTTCATTTGCAGCATTTACCCCTAATATTTCTGTTGATATAGGGGTGGTGAATGGTGTAGGGCTAGTAGATAGTGTAGCAAGGATGTTGGATGGTATAATAGTAGGTATAGAAGGTGATGCTTCATCTGTATGTGCAGTAGCATTCGTATAATGTGATGCTTCACCTAGAAATGCACTGGCTTCTTTAAATCATTGTAACTTAAACCTTAGCCACATCATATAATGTTTTCTCTTTGGTGGGATATTTTTACCCCTAAATTCACATTTTGTTAAATTTTCCAGTAATACTAACTTGCTCCAGATCGTTATCCTTCATCAAGAAGCAGTCCACCGTATCATGATCCATCTGTCCATAGAGTTCACATTATAGTTGTATGGATTTTAATGAAGTTAAGGACGAAGCCTTTATGTTGTTGAGCTATCAATTTAAGTTGTCAATTTTCACCTACATCTCTGTCATTTGATCAATAGCTATAACTCCTTTTTGTTCTCAGAAGGTAGTGGGTTGTCTACTTTGCTCATTCCTCCATAGGTAGCTATTACTTGCCATCTCCTTTATCAGCTCTTCTGCTTCATCTACCCTCTTTTTCATCAATGATCCTCCTGAAGCTATATCAATCATGTCTCTTGTATGTGGGGTTACTCCGTTATAGAATGTTTGCAACAAGAACTCCTTAGGTAAGTTATAATGTGGGCATTTTCATTGCAATTCCTTTTATAGTTCTCAAGCTTCATATATCAATTCCCTGTCACTTTGTTGGAAGTTGTTAATCTCGTTGATAATCTTCGTGGTCTTGTTAAGGGGAAAATACTTGTCTAAAAGGGCACAAACTAGTTGATACCAAGTGGTAACATTGGCTGGGTTGAGGGAGTGGTACCAGGCCTTTACTCTATCTCTTAGGGTAAAAAGGAAAAGCCTAATTCTTACTGCATCCACCGACATCTGATGGTATCGAAAGGTGTCACAGATTTCAAGAAAATTTATTATATGTGTATTGGGATCTTCATTCTTTAGTCCATAGAATTACACATTCTATTTAAGCATGTTTAAGAGGGCTGGTTAAATTTTAAAAGAGTCTAGTTGTACGGGTGGCCTAGTTACTCCTTGGTTAGCCACATTGAACCCTCGTCTCATGAAATCCATAAGGGTTCTTTTTTGATGTCCTTAGTTTGCTCCGTGATCTAAATCTTGCTAAAATTCCTCGACCATTGTTGCTTTTGCGGTTTCTTCTTCTTCTTCTTCACGCTGAGCTTTCCTAATTGATCATTCTAATCAAGTGATCTCTAGTTCTAAGGTTTCAGTTGAACAACTCGAACTTCTCATAACTCTTATATTCATGTAAGCGCACAGATTTATAAATAAAAAGCAAGAATGGAAGCTAAAAGCTAACTAAATAGACTAATCGCCTCCCCGAAAATGGTGCCAAAAACTTGATTGAGGTTTTGTTTTGTATAAGTTTTAATTATTAACCCTCGATAATCTGCAAGCGCACAACTCGTTAGCATAGTACCAAAAGTGTCGATCCCATAAGGAGTGAACTAATCTAATCCTAAATCTAAGGCCAGAAATAAATAACATAAATTTAAGATACAACGAAACTAATACGAGAATTTAATTCAATCAATCAAATTAAGAATCAAACACGAAAATACTAATTATTTAGTAATTTGCAACACACCCAAGAATCAACCGAAAGAAATTACCAATTGATAGAAAGGGAATTTTACCTATCCTTAGTGCTAACCTATCTAATTATAAATTATTGGATTGTTAGTTCTAGACTATCCTAGGGTTAATTACTCTCTCTCTCGAGTTATAACCATTAACCCTAATTCATAATATAGAGGTTGCAATCTCTCAATTCACAGCCTATCCAAAACCCTAATTAGATATGAAGTTCCCTAATAGACTATCAGAACCTTATACAAGATCTCTCTCTGCATAAATTATTGATATGATTTAATTATGGTTTCTATTAAATCATCTAACTCTCGGTAGTCTAATTTAATGGTTTTTCATTTACCCTCTCAGTTTATTATCGAATTATGCAATAGCATAATCAAACCACAACAACATCCAATAAACACATAAATAATCAGATTCTTATTAATTCAAGAATAAAATTACGAATGTGAGTTTAGAACATTCTCGACATTTTAGATCCTATCATTAACTGTTCAATCCAATTATATACAATAGTAAAACTAAAGAACAGGAAATACAATCTAGATGACTAGAGGCAGTGATGTTGAGAAACCTCCTCATCTGGCAAGTTCTTTAGGTCAGCTTCTTCTCCTCTTCTCTCTTCCTTCTTTTCTTCCTGTATCTCTCGATAATCTCTCTCTAGGGTTTCTCAAGGTGGCTGATGAAAAAAGCTCCTTTTCACTGCCTTTTTTGTTCTTTTTATATCCTCCCATGTTTTAGGTAACTCTAGAGTTTTTCTAAGGTCTGAAAAGTCCAAAAAATCCCTCAAAACTTGACGTTCGTGAGTGCTTATGTCTCTGCTCTACGCAAGCCATGATCGTGGGCCATTTTCTGAAACTCCTCCATTTTTTGACTCTGAAACATTAGCAAACATATCAAGATACCTCAAAAACATAATATTTAAGCTTAAAAAATTGTACTGACCCATAAAACACTTAAAACATAAATAATTAACAAACTAACACAATTCTAACCTAAACACATACTAAATGATTGAATTAACAGCTAAACACATATCAAACAATGCCCTAAAATATGATGCAGTTTACACTTATAATGTGATAACAATTCACAAAAGGATGATACTTGTATTTCATTAGATTACTATATGTGATATAGGCATATGTATTAAATGAAAATTTGATTTAAATTTATGAAAAGTTCAAATTATTTAAATATAAATAGAAATTAAGCAGTAAGAATGTTAAATCACTTTAATGATATCAAAGTGATGAAATTTAAATATTTTGGTTATCTATAAGGAATGAGATTCTCTAATGAATATCTTCATGACTAAATTTAATAAGAGTATGGATTTGTGTAAGGAGAAATGTATAATATCTAATATTGAATGATGTAATATTTATTTCTTCCATAGTTAAAATAATGACTTAATTGCAATAATTTTAATTAAATCAATTAGTAAGCTTTCATATTAGATATGAAATACTACGTCTTTCAAAGAGTCAAAGTTATTGATTTAAAGATGTGATGCTAAGTTGGAGCATATATTATCCAATAATTTTCAAACTAGATTAGTTACAAAGGATTTTAAGATATCCAAAAAGTTGGATATAATCTTACAGAAACATTGAACAAAACGTTTATTTCAATATATACTTATATGAGAATGGTTCTTAAGATAAGTTATGTGAGTAATATAAAATTTGAAAAGTTTAAATCTCATAACATTACATCCAATTGGAATTAATGCCTTTGTATAGTTAAAAGTATACAAGATATTGAAGTTGTTTACTTATTTTAAGTCTAAGTATATAGATAACGTATAAAAAGTGATTAGTATTTCATATATCTAATACTTATGAAGTATTAAAGATATTCATTACTCTACATATAAATTGATATTTGAGTTCAAGGTTATATGGACATTAAATTTAAAAGTAAATCTTGATTAAAATATATTTTACTTATAACATTATTACTTTGAGATTATAAAGGTTCCAATGTAGCAAGAGTTGCTAATTAAGCCCCAATATATTTTTTATTTAGTGGAAATGATTACTTAGATCAATAAGTTACTTTAATGAACTTGATATATTTCCTTGCATTGTTTAGACAGTAATGTACTATAGATCATTAAAGCCATTGGACATGCAAAAGGAGCTAAGGTCTCATCAAAGATCTAAGCATCTATTAGGTAATTTCTCTTAATTATGATGATAGTTAAGATGAAATTTATAAGATTTAAGCAAATACTCACTATAAAGAATCTTGTAGAATTCTCTCACTAACCCACAGTCCCAACAATAGCATGATTGTGATATAGTGATATGGTATAAGATACTTAAATGATGACTTAGTACAAGTGTAAAATTGTTGGTTTATGCCTTATAACCAATCAGTTAGTTATAGTTTAGTGATAAAATAATCAATCTCATAGACTAAAGTATGAAGATACTTAAACAAATATACAGGTGTTTGTTAGAGAATAAGTTCACTGATTGACTACATATGAGAATTTCATTTGAAACATTACTTATATATCAATGAAAATTCTCATTGTAACGACTATATAAGTGATCATTTGACTTGGGATATCCAAAGTTATCTTGTATAGTGATTGCTTTTCTTTAATACTATTTATGATATGTTTTAGTCAAGATAGCTTAGTTGATAGTCATTAGATATAACATGAATTATATGGAAGTAGTTGAATGATTAGTACATGATTAATTACCCTAAAGTAATTAAGAAGAATGTTCCATTATTCTTTATTAGTATCAATTGTTATGCAGACAGTGATTGGGGTGGAGCAATTGAAGACATGAAGAGCACGTCTGGATACTGACTGACATAAGGATCAACGTGTTTTTCCTGCAGAGCTGGTAGCTCTCTCAACAGCTGAAGTTGAATTGGTGGCCGCAACCATAGCAACAAAGCAAGTTGTGTGGGTTAGGAAATTACTTGGAGATCTACAAGTTCATTTAACTTCAGCTACTGTGATATATGTGGATAATCAGGCGGCAATTTCCATCTCATTGAATTCGGTATTCCATGGAAAGACAAAACATTTCAAACTTAGATATTAATATCTCCGAGACGTACAATAAGAAGGTCAGTTAAAACTGGAGTATATTCCTACAGAGAATCAGAGAGCTAATCTCTTTACTAAAGGCTTTCATGAGTCGCGATTTCAACAATTAAGGAAAATGGTAGTCTTAAATCAAAATGACTTTAAATTAATGATTTTGATGAAGTACAAATAATGAAGGTTGAAAAACAGACGGAGAATAAAAAGCAGACAAAGTTGAAAAACAGACGGATGAATGAAAAGCAGACGGAAGATAGAAAAACAGACGGAAGATAGAAAAGCAGACGATGAATGAAAAGCAGACGGAAGCAAAAGCAGACGGAAGCGAAAAGCAGATGGAAGCCAAAAATAGACGAAAGAAAAAGCAGACGATGAAAAGCAGACGGAAGCAACTGAATAACCGTTTCTTTCAAGAATCAAGAAGCAAGATTCAAGAAGCAGTTACAGACGAAGGCTACAAATATTAGTCGAAGTCGAAGATTGCAAAGTTAGTTGATATACATACACGTGAAAGTTAAAAAGCTTACTTGAGAGTTTATTGTGCAAATAGCTAGGGCTATCTTTCTGTAACGAGGCTCGAAACATCTTTCTGTAAGAAAGTAGTACAGATAGCCTGCAGAGGCTAAGAGTAAAAGAAAACTGAGTGTAAAGAGACCTGAAGAGGCTCAGAAAGAAAGAATACTTGTAAAGTTGTTGAGAGATAGTGAAATCTCAGAAAGACATCTGAGGACTGGACGTAGCCCATGATTTGGGGTGAACTAGTATAAAAATTACTGTGTCAACTTCTCTCTATCCTTATCTCTCTTATCGTTCAAAGTTTCATTTTTTACTTAGTTTTCTAACAAGTTTTCGAGAATACGATTAACTTTAATTTACAGTAGTTCTTATGAAAAGAACAAGTTTTTTTTTGACAAAATTTTTTTTGAAGATCTTTCAAAAAGGGGAAATACACAATTCAACCCCCATTCTTGTGTATTTATACATCGTATAATAAGCATTTTAATAACGTGTGATTCACTTTAGTATCTTTTAAGGGGCATATATTTTAAGTAGTATTTATGAAATGAGGTATAACTTTAATTGATGCCCCTAAATCTAACATGGCCTGTTTAATCTTAGTGTTACCAAATTTGTAAGGAATAGTAAAAACTAAAAATTTGTAATGCATATGGCCTTACACTTAGGAGGTATTTTCTTTTTTAAAAACTAAAAAAATAGTTTCACTCATCCTAATAATTTCTTTACCTTTTAACTTCCATCTACTCATACACTATTCCTTGAGAAATTTCTCATACCTCGACGCTTGCTTGATCACATCTAATAGTGGGATATTCACCTAAACCTTTCTAAAGGCCTCCCAAATCTCCTTATCCTTATCTTCCTTATTTAACATTGCTAACCTGTTAGGGAAAGGTGGAGGATTAGTCTCTACAACAATTAGGAATTTAGCATTTACCTTCAAGCTTGATGGTATATCCCTTTTTTCTTCAAGCCCCTTCTTATTGTCTTCTTCATTAGACATCCTTTGAGTAATTCTTTTAAGATCCTCAAGATTCCTACCACTCCTCAAGGTGATTGCACTAACATTCTTCATATTTTCTCAGGTTGTGAGGGTAATTTTCCTCCTCTTTGGGCTTCTAGATGGTTTATTGCCAATGCCATCTGGCTTACATGGTTCTCCAAATTATAAATGCTAGAATTCACGTCTTGAAATTTAGATATGGTCTCCTGGTGAAACTACTACAAACCTTGTTGGAATTGTAATGTGATAGTTACAACAAACTTAACTATATATTTTAACAACATATTTGAGGAAAAGGAGGCTTGTGGCCTTGATTCGAATGGCTATGCTTCTTGTGGTCTATTTAGGAAGCAATTTTGTTGTTTATTTCCCTTATAACTAAGGTTGGGATGGTCTCTCCAACCAGGGTTATACGTCTGGGAATAGTGGTTAGGAAAATTGCCTCCTACAGTATTTACGTATTTCATACTTCCCTCTTGTAATGTTGGGCATCCATCAGTAGGATGGCTTGTATTTGCACATATTTTGATACCTTTACCTATGCCTGCCCCACTGTAAGTTTTCTAACAAAAGACATTAGCTCATTTAAATGATTTTTGATAAATGAAGTACTTACTTTATTTATGCGATAAACATTGTTACGAGTGCCAAATTATTAGCTGTTTGAGGCCAGATGCTCAATTATAATCCTGGCCTCCATAGGAGTCTTCTCGCATAATGCCCTACCACTTGCTGCATCAACCAAACTCCTTTTTATAGGTAATAATCCCTTGTAGATGACACTTGCTCTAAAATGATGTAGTGAGGACATCTGGCATATAACTTCTTAAAGTGTTCCTAACACTCATAAAGGGACTCTCTATTATGTTGCTTTATCCAACATATTTCCTTTCTTATACTAGCTTACTTTGAAGTTGGAAAGTATGTTTCCAAAAAACCCTCTTCATTTCTATCCATGTACTAGTGCTCCCAATGGGTAGATCAAAACGCTAGTCTTTTGTCACATCCTTCAATGAGATTGGGAAGGCTCTTAACATAATCTACTCTTTTGTAACCCCTAAAGGTTTCATATAAGACAAACTATATCGAGCTTCTTAAGATGCTCATTAGCATACTCACCTACAAAACCATAAAAGATGGCAAAAAGATGGATTAGGCTAGATTTAAGCCCAAGGCAACATTTTCAACAAAAATTGGAAAAGTGATCCATAAAGGCCTTTGATTCAAATCTGGAGCATCCATATCTCTTAAATTTCTTGTATTGGACACGACTTCCTTAAGTTAAATTCCTTGTTGTATTTTTTAGTTGTTCAAGTTTCACTATGTAACCTCCATAATCTCCTTTTGATTTCTGGATTAAATTATAGAGGTTTTGTATATGGAGATCTTGTTATTGCCATACACCAAAACTAAAAACTTGTAAAGATTAAGAAACAAACAAAAACAAATGATCATAAACAACTATATATAGAAAAACCAATTGCAATAAAAAAAAACTAGGCACCGCACTGCTCAACAACGGTGCCAAAAATTAATAGTTCACGCATGTATAATGCAGCACATAATAAATCTAACTCTGAATACTAATTTTATAACAGTGATGAGTAGGGATCGTATCCACAAAGAGTGTATGTAAAGCTTTTGTAATGAGAATAATTGATGTTTAGGATATGAGGGTTTTGTTTGGAATTAAAAGAAGAAGTAAAGTAAAATTGAACTAATAAAAACAATCAAATTAAATAGTGAGAAAATGATAAAATTGATGAATGAGTTTGGGATCTGGTTCTCAAATCATTTTAATCTGACACACAATTAAACATACTTCATTGAATTGTTGTTTTCACACCTCTTTTAGAAATTGTTAATTGTAGGTTAACAATAAGCTTTGTTAACCCTAGTTTTCCTTTAGATTATGTTTAATTAAAACAAGCTCTTTAACTGAACCTAATTATCGGACAACTTAGAACAAGATCTCTAGATTTAATAAGACAACCCCATTATGAACTACGAAAATAGATTAATCTAGGCAACATCCACATAAGCTTAGGTCATTTAGCCTATGTTACGTTATCCTTAATGATTCAAAACCATTATTTGCCACAAATGAATCCAAAGAATAACTATTACATATTGTATTCAGTAAAAACAATCTAATCAAGCATTCAGATCATCTTTACATAAATACCTAAATCAACAGATATAGAATAGCATAAATAATTCCTAAAGAGAGAGAGAGATTCAACACTAAATAATGAAGATATGCTCAAATATGATCCTCAGCTTAAATTTCACCTTTGAATCAAAAAAGGAAGATCTTCCTTCTGTAAATCCTAAAGAAGTTAAAGTTTTATAACCCTTTTCATTGCAAAAATGATTAATATCCCTTTGGCTGCCCAAAATGTCAATTTGTAGCAAAAACTAGGTTTTTGGGTTGTGTACCTAGCTGTGTAACCCCAAAAATTTGAAGCTCATGGAGTGGTGTATCCAATTGTGTATGTCCAAAAAGTATCTTCCAATTTTATATAAGGCCATGTATCTGCTAGTTCTTGTTGAATTGTTGTTCTTTTTATAATTTCTTGTCCAGTCGTCTCCCTAATCCATCTCGTTCTTATTCCATAAGGGTAATTGAGTTTGAACATCAAAATATTGGCTCAAGGAATGTTCTTTTAGCCCATTTTATTTCTTGTGCTTCAAACTTATAGCTAATACCAAATATGAGCTAAAATGAGTATCTTAAGTATTTTTACAAAAATAATGACTAAATGTTAAGAAGTGAATGCATAACTAATTAATCATACATCAATCCTAGTATCAAAATATGACAATAACTATATAATATACTCTAGAGATCTTAAGTCAAAAGATAATATATGTATTTTTCAAATTAATATCTCCATAGACACACATGCAATACTTCATATGTAATTATCATGTTGATTCAGTTTAGTGAACTCGTTCCCTATTAAGCACTCTTATGTTTATTTAAGTATCTTCATACTTTAGTTTATAAAATTGAATACTTCTTTAATGAGGAAGTAAGATAATGTATGTTGGTCTCTTTTCTATTTTAATTTCTAATCTTAGCAAATCAATGACTAAAAATTATTTAATTTAACATAAATAATGATTATTTAATTTAACATATTGACTAAATAAACAAGCATATGGTAAATAACATCTTTAATTAATTATTCCACAAATATACAAACAATTATTTAAATATATGAAATAATTTAGAACATACCTCTAAAGCCAACCACCTAACTCATAAGGAGTTCATAAAAAGAAGTCACTAGTTCTTTCACAATAGAAGTTTTCTATGTTTTAAGAATAAGATGAAACAATCACATAATATTAGTTGTAACACTGGTTCTTGTATTGTATGATCTTTTAAGAATAACTCCTATATTTATTTCTCTTTCATTTCTCTTCTCTTCCCTCTACCTATATGGGTGGCCTTTTATAGCTTCTTAACATCTAGCCATTGCTAGCAAGAATAAAACTCATTTCTACATTCCTTGATTAACCAAATACCTTTATTTTATATTATGTAACGGTAAAATAAATGAAATTTTTTAATTTAATATTTTTACCAAACTTGGAGTTATAATCTTATATCTTTTGGCAATTTTTCACTTTTATATAAATTTTGAACTTTTTAATTACTTAATATTATAGCTCTTTCTTTTAGTATAAAATATTTAATTTATTTTTATTACTTGTTTGATAGAATTTAAATGAACTTAAGTAAATCTCCTTTAATCTATGTTAGTTTCTATTTTAATTAATAAAATTCCATCCCTTATTTTTATTATAGAATTAAAAAACTGTGATTTTTATAAATATTTTAATAAATATTCTTGCTAACAATATTGTAATAAACATAAAGATAAATATTTTCTTAATATATTACATAAGGATTAAAAAGGCACATATATAGTTTTGAGTTTATAATTTTTAAAATTTAGTCGAATTTAATGTTGAAAGTGAAATATATCTTTTAACTTATCCTAAGCAATTTTTAAAAAAACTGAGTTGTGTCTTTAAATAATATTGAATTAATTTAATTTACATATAAGTCTTTATGAAATAAAGAAAATTTAACATTTCTCTTTAACTTGGGATTTATTACCATCTTTTGCTTATGTTTATAAGCTCTTTTACATAGCTACAAACCATCATATCAATAAATAATCTTCAACTCATGTTAATGAGGCCATAATCATGCTCCTATACAAAATCTCAAAATTCATCTTAATGGAATTTACAAAAAGTATTACAATGCACATGTCATATATATGTTTTCATATGAAAATTAAAATCATAAAGTAACAATACAAGTCTACAATATAATCCATTTTACAAGCAAAGGTTTTGGTGCACCCATACAAGACTTCTTCTCTTAGAAGAATAAATGTTAGAAGTGAACTTTGTTAGTCTCGGATATTTTTTCAAATATGCACTTTTTTTAGTAACTTAAAATTTTTGTAATCTTTAATCTAACAACTATCAAATTTATTGAAAAGAAGCATGCAATCAATCTGAAGTAAGAAATTTGATGGATCTAAGAAAAGTTAAAAAAAAAAAGAAACAAAGAGACAAATCAACTCAAAGAGTTAATTATCACCATCACGTTGTCATAATATGTAATCCCCATTGATTTCATAGGTGACACTATCCCAACTAGTTCGCCTTCGTAGTTAGCTATCCAAAGATAGAATAAAGAGAAGATAGTAAAGCCTAAAAACATGTCTTTTTACCCTTTAGAATGTAAAAGTTAAGTTCCTAGATTTTTGAAAAAATAATATTATCATTAGATCTGTAAAGGCATTATTCTATCTAAATAGAAAAAGCTCTTAAATGATCAGTCACAAGAAACCAACATATCATTCTCAAAACCATATTATAAGGTAAAAAGTTAACATACTTCTTATTTTTCATGATTTGCTCTTGTGATATTAATTAAGGTAATCAGTTCGATGGTGGTTTGCAATATGGATAGGATAGATTATCATAAATGAATATTGAGATAATCAAGCAGAATAAGAAATTCATAATGGAGCTTACTGTTACGAAAGAAAAATTAGTACGGGGATTGTATAGATGATTAAACATGTCTAGATTTTTAGAAGAAAATTAAAAGTCTTATAGTAAAGAACATATAACTTAACCTATATTTGTATAATTATAGCCAATATTTTACTATAAAGGAATATAAGGTGGACTTATTCTTTGAAGAGTAAGAACATTTAAACATGGAATTATGATAACATAACAATTTCATTCACCAAATATTTCTAACAATGTAAGGAATTAATCAATTTAATACACAAAGACCTCTCAATTGATGACCAAAATCTTAATGACTTACCTTTTATAGACTATGACTCTGTAGTAAAAAACAATAAAGACAAATATGTTAATCTAATAAAAGAATGAAGATCTAAATATAAAGAAAGCATTTCCAAGGAGAAAGGGTCTAAGGTTTCACCCTAGCTAAATTACTTCTATTTCCTTTTATGAAGGATTTTATGATGTATATCATATATTATGGCTAAGTCTTACTCTTAGCAAATTTGGATATTCATATTGGTCCTTTTACCCTCAATATTTTGTATTTGGACATGTTTTCATGTCCTTAATTTTTAATATGCTTGGAATATTTGAAATATCATTTATTTGAAAAATATTTTAGGTTTAAGATCCTAAGGCTGTTAGAAAAATAATTTTGTAATATTTTGAAATACTAATAATCACATTTCATTGAAATTTTATCTTAAAATTAATAAAATAATGAATATAAATAATATTCAACATAAAAAATGATGAAAGAAGTACCAATTTTTTTTATCACCTTAAGTGTTCTTCATTCCAAATTCTACTTATATCTATGTAATCTAAGTTTTAAGGTTACAAGTTTTAGACTTAATAACTTACTACATTTTGTACGAGCTTATCCAATTTGGTGTAAGTCTTCCTTTTACATTCAATCTAGATAATATGTTTACTATACTTAACATTAAAGTTCCTTATTAAAGATCTTGAAATTTGGCTTTCAAATGCTTCTTTCATCTCTATCAAAATATAGTGTGCCTTAAATCTTCCCTTTCACTTTTTTACTCATTTAAGATCCAAAACATTTTGTAGGTCATTTTTATTTGTGTCTGTAACGTTGGACTTTCGGAGCCCTTTTCTGTTGTACTATATTTGGAGATACTACTGTATATTGATATATACATATGGTTGAATATGAGTTCAAATATGTATTTAAGTCATTTGGGTGTATATGTAAATGCTTTATAATGTTTTATGCCCTTACATAAACTTGGAATTCATCGATAATGTGGAATCTTGGACATTTCCAACATATGAGCTTTTAAGTGGATAAAACCGAGTCCATTAGACGAATATGACCATGGTGGTTAAATTAAATGAGTTCTAATGCCTTAGAGGTGATTAGATATGATTTATAGACTCTCTTAATTGGAAAAGTTGATGTATATAAGGGCTTATTCGCAAATTGTTAAAAGTTGAAGGACTTAATAGTACTTTTTTAATTTTTGAAGGACCAATTCGTAATTTTATAAAGTTAAGGGACTTACTTATAATTTTCAAAAGTTCAGGGACCAAAATGAAGATAATAGTTTTGGCGATTCCCAAATTTTGGGCTTAATTTCAAATTTAGGAAAGTTTGGAGGGTATAACAGTAATTTCACATAACTGAGGGCAATTAGTTAAATTTATCATGCTTGGTCAAAGAAGAGTCAAATTCTAGACCCTTCTTTATGTGTGTGGCCGTGCAACCCCTTCATTTGGCATTAAAACACATTTTTATGTAATTAAAAGAGAGGAGAAAGAAGGAGAAGAGAGGAAAGAGAGAAAGTTTTGACCATCATCAAAATTCACCATTCTTTTTTATTTGTCAACTCAAACCAAGGTGTTTTAAGCTAATTTGAGGTCAAGGAACTCAAATCTATCATTAGATTTGAGAAATTCTCAAAGGATTGGAAGACATCACCAAAGGAAGGTTTAGGTAAATTTTGTAGCATCTCTCTCTATGTTAGGATTTTAAGTTTGGTGTTAAGATATGTTGTTTTCCATGCTTGATTATGCATGAAACATGGTTTAGATAAATGAAATATGTCATGGAGAGGGTTCTTTAAGTCAAAACTGAAATTGTCCCCTTTAGGTGAAACTTTGTGAATATTTTAATATCTTTTGAAATTGATAGTTTAAATGAACTCTATGATGTTAATTGTGTATGTATAAGGCGAATTGATGATGGAAAATGAGGAAGAAGTACATTAGAAGGAGGTTTTCAAGTTTATGCCTTTAGGTGTTTGATAAAATGCCTAAGTAAACTTGGCCTAGGATTTAAGGATTTTGATGGTGTGCATTGGGAAGAGGCTTTCATGTTTACCTAGAGTAAACTTGAATTAGATTTTTCTCTCTCCATGTGGGGGTTTCTCTCTCGAGTTCTGAGAGGTCTGGGCGGTTTCTTATTGTGTTTTTTATGGTGGTTAGGGTTTTGTTGAGGGTTCTTTTATGAGTCGTTTTCTTTGTTTCAAGTCTTGTCTTTGTTTTGCGTCTTAGGCTTTGGAGTTATCTTCCTTGGGAATTTTGAGATTGACTCTCTTCGTTTGACGGGTTTCAGAGCACTTCCACTCTACGATCTCTTGTTCTAGGGGATTTGGGGTTTGTTTTGGGGGTTTTATGATGGCTGCTTTTGAGATAGAAATTGCCTTGGATTCGGGTCGCGATGTGATTGCTGAGTCATCGCGATGTGTGGTTGTGGGTAAGCTTATTTCTGATCGGATTGTGAACTGGACTGGTGTTTTT
>JANJEY010000004.1:42993669-43008192 GCA_024703695.1 Erythroxylum cataractarum | reverse complement strand
TGAATGATAAGAATTAGGTGAATTAAGAAAAATGAACGAATTAGAAGGATCAATGTCAAGGGCATGAAATTTAGTAAAGATTAGGCATGAGAGTTAAGTGTGTTAGCACACAGTCACTTAACACTACCCTGATGTAAATCATCAAGCGTAAGATAAATTACCTCTATGATACTCTCAGAGCTATATGTTTATACTCACATGAGTACATGTTTATGAATACCACCATGCCAAGGTGTGCTTAAGCTCGAGCAAGAGTTGGATTCCGGAAGTAAGCGGGGTCCAGCATCTAATGACTACCGTTTAAATGACGTTTGATAACATAGATCACAAATAGTATCAAAGCATAACAATCCCCATACAAGATAACTTTGATGACCCCAAGTCAAAGGATCACTTATACAATCATTACAATGAAAATTTCATAGACATAAAAGTAATGTTTCAAATGAATTTCTCATATCGAGTGTGTTCAGTAAACTTATTCTTTAGCAAGCACCCACACGTTTGTTTAAGTATCTCTATAATGTAACCTATGAGATCGACTACTTCCTTCATAAGGAAAAAGCAAAACATGTGCTAGTCTTTTTTTATTCTATTAATGTCCAATCTTAATAGAACAATAACTATGAATAATTAGGAATATTATATAAATGCAATATGAATCTCATAATTATAACCTTATTAAAATTCCATTTGCAATGTATAATTATTCCATGGACTTTATTATATACATTTAAACAAGTACAAGATAAATATATCTTTTAAATAATTTTTCACTAAACTACAACCAACGCTATTGACTGTAAGGCATAAACCAATAGTTAATAGCTCACAAAATAGACCAATATGTTGAATTCAAGTTCCACAATAAATGTAAGAAGTTGAAACTACATAAATTATCTTTTACTAATTGTCTATTGCTTTTTTTATCTAGCTTAGCTTGCTTCAGTAAGAACGTTAATAAGCTGCCTAGATTCTTTTTTGGTATGTGATCAGGGTATCCACCGGCGGACCCAACGACTAATCCCCTCGCTGATGGGAAGGCACCTCACAGGGTGGGATAGCTGGCCCAAGGATTTAAGACTGCTCAATATCCAAAACCAAAGATCGAACCCCTGATTATCTATCAATAGTGCTTAAACATTAACAAACATCCTCATAAGGATCTTTGGTCTTAATCGTTAGGCAGGCACTTTCTTTAAAATACTTTGGGATACATATGTATGATAAAAGAATCAACAACTCAAATTATAGGCCTCTATTTGATTCAGTCAGGATTTAGCATTGGAATACTAATTTCCTTTCTTATGTTGGTGTATTGCAGCTCATCAAATCAGTTATAATTAATCTCCATATATATTAGATGTGTCACTTATATATGGCTCAAAAGAACATCCAGTATATAGATGAAATCCTAAAGAATTTCATACGGTCAGAAAACCCTACTAATGCTCATGGAGCTAAGGTATGATGAAATGAGGTTTGCTCTTCGGAAGGACGTATGGGTATAACCCCATCATATACACCAATAAGATGCTTACGGAAAAGAGGACTGGGAAGCTTTTGCGGACAAAGAATCTATTTAGGTTAGATATGTACACGCATATCATAAAGGAACAAGGTTTTTAGAGTATCAAGCCTAATAAGAGCAACTCTTTGACTCTCAATGAGAACTTAAAATTAAGGGCCGTAGTACATCAGCATGTGAAAACCATTCTTAGGAATTGAAATAACACTTATTTCTAGTTTGATGAATGGAATGAGTCAGGACCTTTGTACACCATTTAGGAGTTAAGGCTTTTAATCCCCGAAGTCAAAGCAAACTCCATTATCGTTAATTCAATTACATAATTGAGCATGTGCCAAACTATAATCTCGACGTTGAAGTTAAGGACAAAGTAATTTGGACGGGTCATAATTTCAAGAATGTCCCCAATAAATCTTTACTGAAATCCAGATGAAAGCCAGTGTCGTTTCATGGCAGTTCATTCTCTAGCTCGCAGAACAAGCTTGATAGTAACAAGAAACAATCCGTATGTAAAGATGATCTTATTCTCCTATAATTACTCGAAAAGTCTTTCTAGTTCTAGACCTAACTCATGGTATCCGAGTTCAGATGAGCGTTTGTTTATGTGATATTTTAGTGTGAATCAATATTTTTTTTAATCATTTATCTCGCTGAAATCTGGCGAGTTTGTATTCTTTTCTGAGTTCAATATATTTTCCTTCACTCTCTCAAAAAACATCCTTGATCAGCTCAAACGCTTGCACAGTTTGTAATTTCAGCAGTCAAATTGGCGATCATTAAGATAAACGCTTAATGCTATATAATAGGCCATGTTTCAGAAACATGAGGCATCTGAATGAACAATTTAACAAAATAGAAACGGGGAAAGACCAAGCCTATATAAGATTAGTGACAAAAATTAGTCTACAAATTCTCTCAACACATCGTATGCGAGCCTTGCGAACACCAATGTCAAAATCAAAAGTCCTTTCGGGATGCCTTTCCAATGTCAATGTCAAAATCAAAAGACCTTTCGGGATGCCTTTCCAATGTCATACTCCTGGAACCAACCCCCTGCAAAGCAGGATGGCCGCAAGGGCTTATGTTGGGTTTTCATTCATCACTGGGATCAATTTGGAACCCCACAAATTCCATGTAGCTGATATTACAGTCCAATTGTTAGACGATACAAAAAGCATCTAGTAACAGCAAAAGACTAAAATAAGTAATCTGTCCGATGAAGGATTATAGACAAAAGTGGTGCACTTAATTAATTTATTCCAGGGAGAAGCACACCACAAACACCAAAACTTTTAAAACTTCTATAAATCAAAAGCAAGGCTTCTCATTTTAACAATAGAATACTAAAATAACATCAAGGGAGTAAACTTTTCTCAAATGATATTGTCATTGCAACAAAAACAAAATATAAGATTTCATCATGTTGAAACTTTCCTCATATGACAGCCAGCAAACACCTGCCACCTACTTAACCTAGAGAAACCATCAGCCATATTAAAACCAAATGATGAAAACAAATACAAGTCAAAATGGAACATCTCATTTGCATATCCAAAAGAACCATAAGAAGAAGAAATAGCATCATACCAAGTGCCAAAATTCAATCCTCCTCCATAGGTACATCTGGAATATCAAATCTGTCTTCCTCGATAGTTTTATTGATCACAGAAATAGGAGATGGTAACGGCAGTCAAGGAATTATCATTTCAATACTATGCAACTTTGAGGAAAGCGAGAGGAAACTATTAGAAAAATTAAAGCAGACAGCAAAATCATCCTGTCAAGTAACCCCGAGACACATTTAACATCACAAGAAAGATTGCCAAGTCAGCAAACACATTTAACAACACATTTATTATCCAAATTCAAATATAAATAATATGAAAATTAGCTTGCCTCACTACACAAACTCGATATCCAGGAAACAACGAAACAGATTGTCAGTAAAGATTACTAACAAAAACAATTAAGACAATGTTGGCCTTTCACCTTTGATTTTCAACTTCTCCCAATATGACAAGGTAGGACCCTGACTCTTTACTTCTCGTCTACATTTGCAGTGATAAATCTTAATAAGGTTATCCTACACATACTTTTGAAAATCACTTAACATATAGTAGCACATTAAACATCCGCTGCTTCGTGTCTCCGTTTTAGGGACCTTTTACCAAAAAGAAGAGAAAAGGGAAAATCTTCAGAGTAGTATATTAACTCTACCCTAGGCCTGAAACATATTGTCCATGCTGACATTGTAGAACATAACACCAGGGTGGAAAGCGTTATCAAAAACTAAACAAAGGTTTTAATCTATATCAATGAAGAGTGCAACTGATGGCAATCATTTACCTTTTCGGACACTACTAGTTGTACTATATTGTAGCATGCAATTATAAACTACAACACAATTAAAGTGCAAAACAAACTTGGATATGGGACCATCAACAGCACAAAATGTGAAGCCTAAAAGATCAAGTAAGGACACAACTCTTGTAAGCAAGCAAAAACAACTTGATACATAAGTACACCAGAAGAAAAAGGGAAAAACAAAAAGAAGCATAAAATTATAAGCTTCATGAAAGGATATTTATTAATGTGGAATCCGCCTTTTCTCCACGATTCTGACTATTATCCAGCTCTCTAATAATTTCAGGAGTTACCTACAACCCCCACAAGATAAATGTTAAAACTTCTCCATAATTCCAGTTAGTTGAATATATATCAAGTAAAAAAAATAATCAAACAGATATCGCAGGACTGTTTATCATACTTTTTTATGCTCCATCTTTGACAATAGAATTCTAAGGTTATTTTTGTCTTCCTTCCTCAGTTCATTCTTATACCTGACAATTTCACGCATCAGTTGTATCAGTAAGACCAAAGCAAATTTTGGGTTCAGCTACTTGTACTTGTCTCAAATGGCATCACAAGCTAAAAATACAAGCAAAAGTTTAACAAGCAGTAATGCCTCATGAAACTGCTGCTGTCAAAAAATAAGAAGCACTCAGTTTGAAGAAAGCTTCAAAAGGAAGAAAGGGGATCAGCCAAAAAAGGTGAAGGATATACCATAAAACATACCAAACTGCTGTCCGATGCATGTGTTCAAGATGCAGAAATAAAAAAAGAAATCAACTTGATCCAACAGAGTTCATTTAATCAACTTTAGCAATAACATTTGTGAATTTGAATCAATTAATAAAGCACATAAAAGTTTTCTTTTGTTAATACAAGTTTATGCACTTCCACATATCCCTTAACAAGACAACATTCATGTCAGCATACTCTGCTTTGTCAGACACCCTCCCCTAAGTGTATCTTATTCTTATTCCCAGTCATTGTACGCCGTTCAGTTCGTGAGGCATTGGAAAACAGAGAGGAGGAAGAGAAGGTATATGGACGGAGAAATAAGGAATTTTGCATGTTAATTAGCATAACAAATACATCTCAAATTCAATTCCCCTCCCACCTCCATTCCTTTCTGAAACACACATATAAATGAACTTCTTTTCAAAATTTTCTAAAATATGAACTGGTTTATGATTAAGAAAAGTCACTGACAGCTAGTAACTTGTATTAATTAAAAGTCAAATCATCAACATAAGATTGTGACCCCAAGTTTGCATCCATTCCCAATTTCCAGTCTTTTTATCTCATTGTCAAGCACTGCTCTACTAGCTCAAAATGTAATTATTGCAAATAGAAAGCGAGGGAAATACCTCTGCACAAATACCAGCAGTGACAGATGCCATATTACAGGCATGCTTCTTGTTTCTCCAATGAACTTCATAAAATGAGCAACAAGTGCATCAACAACGCGATATGGCAAGGCATATTTCTTTTCTAGGAGGAGCTCGATAAAAAAACTGCAATGGATTATCAGAACTATAAAAGGCCAGTTTTCAAAAACCATGCACCTTATATGAAAGACAAATTCCAGAATAACATATGAACTTGACAACTAAGATGACAACAATCTTAACTATGCAACCTTTAAAGGATACTTTGTTGTATTACACATAATTAAAGGTGTGGGAATCGTGCTTGCTTTAGGGCATGCAAGCCATCATGTCAAAGTTAGGGTTATCAAATTCCATCTTATCCATGATAGACATGTATCTTCTATCAGTTGTGAAATTACTGGTTACTAGAAATTACTTGCATCACATCATCCTGCTCCACCAGCCTGGGGAAATCAAATGATAATCTCACTGATTGCGTGTGTCCACTCCATGGTTTTAAGAATGCACTACTCTGGCAAACTATTCCTTACTTTACATGGCTCAGACATAAAATTAATTTCTCTATGCTCCATTATATGTATTACATAACATGGTAAATAAAACTCACTTTCCAGTCAGCAATTACTGACCAAGTTAAGCAGCATTAACCGCAAGATGACATGCCAATTTGTTTTTTCCTAATTAGTAACTAAGCTTCATTGCTTATTCATCCAACAACCGAAGTGAATGCACTAGCCTGACAAGCTATTCCTTACTTCGAATAGGAATAGACATATCTTTCATTTCTCTATGTTTCAATATATGTATCAAGTAACATGCTCCAGCCCAAGCTAAGCAGCAATAACGCCAGATGACAGTTTTTTTTTTTTTTTTCTAATCTGCAATTAAGACTTTATTGCTCATTAATCCAACAACCCAAGTGAAACTCGAAAGAAACTGAAAAGATCACTTCCAAAAAGGTTACCAGATTACTAAATGCCATCATTCCGAAAAAGGTTACCTTTGCAACTTTGGTATTGAAGGTTTCTTTTCTCAAAAATTACTGAAGGCACCAGCACCAACAGAAAACAAATGCAATATGACCTAGGATAAAAATACTAATCTGTAAATCCAATGATGCCAACCTGATCTGTTTATCCACAACTTCAATATTTCAACAAGATATCATGATACAATAGACTCAGTTCAAAAGTATGAAAGAAAACCAAATTAAGTAATAGTAATAGCCTTCTTTTCTTATTTTAGCCAAGATCTTGTTGATTCATGCAATGACCAAACTGTTCCGAATAAATGATGGAAAATCTCCACAAATTTCTAACCAGGGACTCAAATTCCTTAGTTCTCAAAAATTCCAACAGAGTTTAGAAAGACTAAGGAAAGCCCAATTAACACTTGACACATGCAAGCCCATCATCAAATTTGTAAGGATAAACAGTAAATCTTCCCCGTGTTATACTTCAAGTTTCATTTTTTTTTCTTTTTAGATATGTACAGAGATTTTTACCTTGTAGTACCACGATATTCCATCTCTGCAAGCTTCAATAGTGCGACACTGCAGTTCAATTTCAATATTTGGGTTTGTCAGACTTCATTTGTATGTCTAAATAATTGAACATAATGGGACCAGTAAACCTAAAGATCAAAGGCACAATTTCACCATGATGCATTTAAAAACATTATGTAACTTTGATGCGCAAGTGCTTCCTACATGGTTGGACATCAATTTGAAGCATTAACCGCAGCAACAACTTTTGTCTCAAAAAATGCAGTTTCTGCCCTATATCGTTGATAAGAAGTCACAAATCAAGCATGTTACAGTCATTTGCTTCAGGTGAGAATCAAGGAAACACCAAAAGCAAATCGAGGCTAATCTACCAAATCAAATCTCTTGTTAATTCAAACAGAACTCAACTTCAGCTAATATTTTGAGCGCAGTCTCTATTAGTACAACAAAGTCTTTTCCAAACAACTCTTTGACTTTTATCAAGGTTTTATATGCAACCACCACTGCACCAAAACCTAGATTCAGAAATTCCATAATTTTCAGCTAGATTTGAAGACAAATATCCTCAGGTTTCTAACACAGCTTTCTCTTATCAGTGTCAGACCTTAATTTTCTTACTAAATCAGAATAATTATACGAAGTATCAAACTGCAATTCACTGCAAAATTCAGGCCTCATTTTCTTTTTAAAACCCATAATATAGATCTGTAATGTTTTTTACAACCCGGTGAGAAAATCATTGATCGCAATGACATGAAAAGAAACAAGAACAGTGGCACATAAAAATTATCAAGTTGGTAACTAGACGTTTATGCTCAAGGATGTTACACAAATTGAGGTTTTTTAGGATACCTTGAATGAAGCATTGGAATGGAGACCTTTCGCATGATACTCCCAAGAATGAAAGCTTCTTTAAGAGAGCACGTCCCTGACTACAATTAAAGCAAATAATAAAATTAATAAATAAATATAAAGTTTTGATCTCAGAGAAATATCAGTGAAAAAAGTAAACACCATAAATTTTAAGTCAAGATATAATTTTTTCATTAATAAATATAGGGATTAATTCAACAAAATGATATGATTCCATAAATAGTTTTATCACCATACAACCCTCTTATTGATGTTTTGCCATTGAGTGAGTTGCAATGTTGGTTGGAGTTAGGATTCTAGCCAACTATTTCTTTCTCCTTATTAACATCAAAACATATCAGATCATCACAGGATTTTTCTAAACCCTAATTTCTATTCTAAATAATCAAAATCATATTTCTTCTTTCCACGTAATCCAACTATGTCCTCTGACCATCTTACACAGAATATCTAATACTAGTACCAGTTCATAATTAATAGGTCAAGTATTACAGCCCAGAGTAGTATAGCAGCTTGCATTAACATATGGCCTTCATTTGTAATCAATAATTTGGTGTAACGAAAGTTCCTATAATGAGAAGTTCTAAGTGTAACAGAGAATAAAATACATATGAGCAGTTCATGTTCATATATACCTTACACAAGGGAAATAGAATTCCCTTGTTAAATGCAGCAGGTTTGTAAAGAGATTTCTTAACAGCTTGATAAAGAGCAAAATGGAGTCTCTTATTCTTCTTAATATCATCCCTGATTCGGGGAAGTAAAACAAGTCTATAGAACCGCTCTGCCTTTTTACCACCGAAATTGGAAGCAAAGATCCTTGTTGCCTGATACAAGGCATTCGGCGACCAATTCTCAGGTTCCGTCAAGTATAAGACATCCTCCCAAAGTTGCATAGAAGGGATGTGTTTGAAAGCTTTGGGCATTTTTCCAGCAGTATAGTTACTCAGAAACTTGCCAACACTGTAAGTTATATGACAAATGAAATTGAAAGTAGACTCGTCATTGTCAAGAACATCTTTCAGCTATTACCTTCCTAAAAGAAATTGCAAACTTATTTTACAGAGCATAAATTAGAAGACTTTTCAGTGACAGATTCCACACGGCTTACCCCTTATACACATCTATGATAGACTGGTCCAACTTAGGCAGAGGTCGAGAATCTGAAAATTTTTAAAACAAAAAACATGTTTGACACGAAAAAGTTCGGTATATAAATTTAGTCGCAACCGAAATCCAGGGACTTCATAGAGTAAAAAAGAAGAAAAAGCAACTACGATTGACTAGTTATAAACCTGAAGAAACATTAGCATCTTGGTATTTTATTTTTTCAATAATAATGTCTGTAAGTGTCCGCAGAGGACGCGCATCTTTGGAAAAGAATGCCTCCAAAATTTTCTCATCTTCTTCATTAATCACCTCCTAATCACGGAACAAGAGAATAAGATTTACGTCAAAACAAAAAAGAAACACTTGAAAACGTGTGGAAGTATACTCACTTCGTAGCCACCATCATCAAAACTTTGAACATCGGAGAATCCTCGAAAATCATCGATGTTCTCCTCTTCAGCGACTTCCTCACTCTGGAACGTTGAAAAGGCATTGTACTGGTCGTTGCTTTTGCTCAATTCCGACTCCTCTTCAATCTCCCTTTGTTGAATCAACGCTTCCTTCAAGATCTTTGAGCTCATACCCGACGATATGAACTGCCAGAGAAAGAAAGAAAATCAAAAATAGATGAGAACTAAAGATTAATTGATGTTCTGTAATCGTCTGCTACTATACCTTTTCTTGTTTCTGTTGGTGACAGGGTGCTTTGGATCTTTTATTCGTTGACGGGACAGAGCTTACGTCATCAACATCATCGACGGGGAGGAAAGGCTGTGGATTTTGGTGTCGTTCTCGTCTCTTTCCCATCTTGATTCTGCGGCGGCAGTGGAACGGTGGAGTGTGCTTTAAACGCCTACTGAGTCTGCTTTCCAACGGAAAAACCTACGATGGCCGCCCCCAGCTTGAAACCCTTGCTAGCTCTACTTTCCAAAGTTAGATTTCGTTTACTTTACGTTCAACCGTATTTTTACCAATGATTAAATCTTTCCAGTATTTTAACTGATAATTAAAATTTTCCAACTATTTGTTTAAAAATTTTCGAATTTAATTAATTAATAAATTTAATTTAATTATATTAATAAAATTGAATTGAATTGGATTTATAACGTTAAGAATAAATTTAGTAATGTTAAAATTAAATTATGTTTGAAATACATTTAAAATAAATTCAATTATTTCATATAATATTTTTATTCTTAAATAAATTTTTTAATTATTATTATAAAATTGAAGAAGATATAATGCATAAATTGATACAGTTTGATCAAAGAATTTCATGATTTATTCTTTATTTTAAAAAAATCTCATATTTCTCTAAATTTTCAATAATAATTTCATAATTAATATAAAATTACAATTTTCAAATATAAAAAATAAAGAAAAATTAGTATGTTATTAATCATATATAAATATTATTTATCAGGCAAAAATGAATGAGAAATTTTTATATTCTTGTTGAATTCATACAAGTCAATCACTTGTATGAATTTAATTCGAAGAGTGAATTCAATGTATAAAAGGGCTGAGTTTCAATTACATACATAAATTGAACTCATCTCATTTTTGTGTTTCTAAATAGCTAAATTGAATTCAATTCAATTGTTTTCAAACAGCCTGTGAAAAGATTATATTTATTTTAATATTATTAATTTTATAAATTAATAATTTAAATTAAAATAAATCAATTAATTTTATTTAATAATTTTTAATTAAATTTTAAAATTTTCAATTTTATGACTATCTAATACGATTGAAAATTTTAAATCTTAAAATTCTTATTTTACGGTTTCAACTTTTAAAATTAACTCTTATTTTAAAAAATATGACATATTACATTAATATGAATATTAGAAATATGCTACACATGTCTAGAAAAACAGAAAATTGTCTATAAATTCTTTTCAAAATATTTAAAAATTATTAAAGTAATCTTCAACGGTGCATAATTTAAACTAAACAAGTAAAAATTGGAAATTTGTATGCTTTTAAAACAGCATTGGTTAGTGATACGATAACTTTGACATTTATAAAAAAATATAATTACATTTCTTATATTTTGATATTTATAAAACAATTCTTAATATTAAAGTTCACTCCTAAAATAATCTTTCTAGACAAAGTTTAATATATTATTATTAATTTTTATAAAATAACAAAAATAATTTATTTATTTTATATCAAATTAATTCGTAATAACAATTCAACATATTATCAAAGTTGCGAATATTATACTAGAATTAGTACCGGATTAGGTTTTGATATGATATTGTACTGGTACTGATCAATATCAGGTATCGTTTTAGGTAATTTTTAAAATTATAGTCCTTGAAAGTTTTTAAAATTTGCAAAATAGTCAATTAGTATATTGTACAGTTATACTGTATACTTTACCAGTTTACATCAACTCTCTTTCGAAAAATCATAATAATAAATAATAATCATAATTAATATGAAACAACAATTTTTAAATATTTCACATTTAAATAATAACCACAATTAATATGAAAAAAAACAATCATCATTATACAAATATAAAATTAAAAATAATACAAAGTATTTAAAATATTACAATAATATAATTTCATCATTTTAATAAATAATAATTACATCCAAACATTCAATAAAAAGAACAATAAATAGCCTTAACTATTACAATTTACAACAAAAGTTCATAACGAGAAAACAATTAAGTAAAAGTAAAACCTGAAATAAAAACATTTACAATTACATTACATATATAAAATTTAACATAAACATCAAATATAAGTAAAATTAAAAGAAGAGAAAAAACAAAAACTCATAATGAAATTCAATCGTCAATGGGAGGATACCCATTATAACTGCACTGACTATAGTTATCATTTAGTACAAAATCCTCATCATTGAGAGAAGATTTATTATCATTATCATTCAAATTTAATGTATCAAATGATATGTCAATGATTTCCAATCAAGATTATCTTCTAAGTCATTAACATCTACCAAATTCGATTTTTTATAAACTCAATCTGCCAAAAAATCAATATTATCAATAGAAATTGGATTAGTTGAACTATTTATGCTATTAAAAATAATAAAATTTAATTATTAGAAAATTATAAGAAATTATATCGAAATTAATAATGATAATAATGATAATAACATACCTTTCTCGAAGCTTTAAATTGTAATGAACAAAAACCAAGTCAATCAACCTCTTATGCTTCAATCTATTCCTTCTCTTAAAATGGATAAATTCAAATGTGCTCCAGTTTCGTTCACAACCTATTACACCCACACGTTGACTTAAAATTTGAATTGCTATCATTTTCAATTCTAGAACATCATTTCCGAATTGACTCTACCAAGAAGCTGTAAGTCATAAGATAACAAAAGTAGACAAAACAAGTGATAATTATTTTTCAATAAATAAGAAAAAGAAAATAACTAATAATTGAAGAAAGTTTTTATTTTTTGTCGAATAGCAATCGTCATTTCAAAATCTCTATAAGACAACTTATAAAATTCCATTTGTGAGTTCAAGAGATCTTGAATCCCATCAATGCTAACAATTGTTGAAATAGATAAAAGCATTTATCTATTAACTTCAGCTTACTTATTAAGATCCAGTCTAAAATAGACAATAGGATTTAAAAATTCCCCAGCTACAAACAATGAAAAAGAAAGTTGTCTTTCTCTTCTCTCATTAATAATTGAAAGATATGGTGTGTACAAAGATGACCTATGTTTTAGATTGGCGTTGATTGCTTACGTCGCTCTCTCTATGACATCAAAAATATAACTCACTGTTGGCTTTTATTCATTATCTATCAAGCGAAGCAACCTCACCAAAGGCTCACAAACTCGAATAACAAACTAGCATTGAGACCAAAATTCTCTATCTTTCAGTATAATATTACAAACCTCCACTCCAGCATTAGACCTAGCATTGCTTAGATGCAATCCAATTACCAATTGTAAACATTTGTCTTAACTCTTTCTTCATCGTAACAAAAGACTAAAGTGATAAAATATTTGTTGCAAATCTTGTCACAGTAGGACGACACAAATTCCTACCATTGGTAAATTCCTTTCTCATCAAATTCAATACTCATGCACGATTATAAATGAACTTTTCTATCTTTTTAGGTTTTTACATAGTCTCATCAATAACAGGAAAATACTAGGATCCCTTATATTCTCTAGCATTAGGTCAATACAATGTGCAACACAAGGAGTCCAAGAAAAAGAATTATACGTATTCTGTAACCTTTTTCCTGCCACTTTATAAGCGGAATCTTTGTCAGTAATAAAATGAACAGTATTTTTTGGCTCTACTTCATTCACAACTTCATCAAATATTGCAAACAAAGTCTCAGTATTTCTAATAAGGCCAGATGCATCAATAGATTTAAAAAATATGGAGCCATTTGTAGAATAAACCAAAAAACTAGTAATAGACTCTTGTCTCCTATTTGTCCAACCATTTCACATGATTAAATATCCATAAACATAAGGTTTCGATTATGCATCTCATATATAATATATATCAAATACATACAGTTGAAAATAAAACAAAACCTCAAAAACATATCTACTCATGCATATAGATATAGAAAACAAAAACATGAAATGTAAGATATTTACATACCTTTCTGACGATGTCCTTCATTCTTTAATCTTCTCCACGTTGGGTTTTCCTAAACCACCACGGTTAATGTAGACCATCTCTAATGAAAGTTCACACAAAGATAGAAAAATGAAACCTCACTAGGAGATGGCTAGAATTCTTTCTTTGTGCTAGCTAAGACAAGAACTCTTGTGTGAGTTAGAGAGAAAAAGAGTGTGTGTGTAAGAAAGAACCTGTCTTGCACTTGTGTCTTACATAAGATGCACGAAAACTATCTCTATTTTCTGCACCATCTATCATTCCATAAACCCCATCACCAATGGAGAGTTATGGGAGCTTAATGATCATGAATAACATGCATTAATGAAAGTTTTGGGAAGTTAATGACCAAATTGGTGGCCAATAATATTTGTTTCTATTTCATTCCATGCAACGTTTTCTACCACAATCACATCGTGATACAATCTCGAAACACTTTCTCATATCTTGAATCACCATTCAAGACCATTTTACTCATCTTTCAGATCTTCTATATGTGTGACCTATTAGGTTCCTGGTTATGTTGGCCACTTGAATTAACACTTAATTCAAGTAAGTCAAGAGTAGTATCTAGCAACATGTCATGACCTCTAATTGATCAAAAAGTTAGTGGTTTGACAATGAACTCTTCCATATGCAATGTTGCTATACAATTCATCCTTTCACTATCTATATACTACTTGGTTCAGAGTATGATTAAAGTGTCAACTCCTACTAGACGGACTACGTCACATTTAGTCCAAGTGATATTAGATCTTGTCTTGAGGATTTCATTACTCTATGTATCATTAAAGACTCTCCTTATGATACATATCTACTCTAACCAGAGACCTACGAGTAATAACCCTGATAAGAGATCGTAGATATCATCTCCTTCTATCAAGAGTGGTGAATCCTTTATTGGCTACTCAATTACCTTCAAATACCTCAAGCTGTACTCCATCACCACCCTATGAGTAACCCCTAAAAGGCATCAATGAATGGAGTCAAAGCACATGATTAGTATCCGATATATCTTTGAGTATCTCATGTCAAAGGATATTTGCACCATTGCTATGATGAGACTATCATTGACACTGGAATAGAATATCCATATGATTGTCTCATAGTAGGTCAATCCAAT
>JANJEY010000004.1:42972520-42984348 GCA_024703695.1 Erythroxylum cataractarum | reverse complement strand
GCTCCATCTAGATCTAACACGATTTACTATATTGGCATTGATATTATCGTTGCTCTAAATGATGGACCCGAGATATTTAAAACTTGATCTCTATGTTATGATGTCATTACTAATTGCTACCGCTACCTTATCTACCAATTGGTTTCTCAAAAAGTTGCATTCTAAGTATTTTGTCTTAGACCTGCTCATTCTGAAACCTTTCAATTCTAACGTAGCTCTCCAACATTCTAGCTTAGCATTGACCCCCTCCTTGGTCTCATCCACTAGGACAATATCGTTAGCAAATAACATACACCATGGTATCTCACCTTGAATATGTTTGGTAAGTTTATCTAGCACTTATATGAACAAAAAAGGGCTTAAAGTAGATCCTTAATGTATTCCAACAATTGTTAGTAGGTAAGGAAAATAGGCATTTTCAATGAGCTGGCATGCATTGCTGTATGTTAGAGGAAATCTTTGACAAGATGTAAGATTCGAATATAAGACCAAAAGATAGCTTGAGATGGACCTTAGTTTGAAGGTTAGTTGGATCACATGTATAAGGGAGACATGTGAGAGCTTTAAAAACTTAATGCATGCTTAATGGACCATGACTAATGGAATTTATATGAGTAAGGATTGGACCGAACTGGCGTGTTATGAAAGGCTTTAATCTTGGATGACTCATCATTAATGAATAGAGATCAAGGGGAGATTTTGGATAATGTGATAGACAAGATCACAGTAGATATACATTAACTTTAAAAGATATAGAGTTCTTCAAAGATATGAATGTATCATTCCTAGTTAAATGTAATCACTTATCTTATTAGTTGTGATGTAGCTAAATCCTATTAGATAGAGTTTTATTTGGATGGAAGTTTCATCTAATTAGTTGTTATGATGCAATCTGATAAAGATAAAGGTGATCTAGTTAGTTTAGTTCAATTAGGATTCCAAATTGTAAAGCCAGATGTGCCTATAAATAGCTTATTTGTGCCTTGCTCCTTGAAAGATATAGGAGGGCAAGGAAACATATTCAGAGAGAGTATTCCTTTGTATACTTTTGGGGAAGTAATGAACATTTATTTTTACCGTAGTTTTTGTGTAACATCCTATCACCTATGGGGAGGGTAGAATGCTAATTTTGAGGGGCTAATGAGCGTTAGAAATTGCCTTTACATGCTCATGCATAATCTAGCATCCACATACTTATGACTAGTAAATTTTGCACATGAAAAATGACTATATATGCATCCATGACATTTCCCAGTATAAGTGTGAAGAAATGTGATTGTAAATTAATGTGATTTGTGTGGGTGAAAATTGAGTTGGAGAAGGTCATTGTGATTCTTGAATTTTTTTTTAAATTTTAGAAATTGTTTTTCTGAAATTTCGGTGAAATTTTTGGATCAGGAAAAATACCAAGTGGTAGAATAAGTGTCTACCGGTGGTGGAAATGACTGTCCAATGAAACTGAAAATTTAGATACATGATTTTATGATTTATTAATGTGAGCCATTGGAATTTGGGAAGAAATTGGAGTAGGAATTGGAATTGAATTGGGAAGAAATTAGTGAAGGCTTAAGAGTGTGACATGTGACATGTGACAAGTGACACATGTCACTTGCCTAACATGCCACCATGTGCATAGGTTTTATAAAAACCCACCCTTTTTGGTTTGTCTTTCACGATGCTTCCAAATAGAAGACCAAACTATTTGTTCTCTTTCATCAATTTTGTAGTCTCTTCTTTTCCTCCTTCTTCGTTGGTCTTCTTCTCCTTGTTAGTTGTTACTGGTATTTTATTTGCTTGCTCTTCTTCTTCTCACCAAAAAGTCTAATCTAAACCTCACCCCCTTAAGATGATAAAAATTGTGTATGGTGGGGGGAAATTAGAGTGCTGGTGGTGGTTTTGAAAACTTGAAGTTTTGGAAGCTTAATGAGATAAGAAATATGTTCTTTATCATGGTTTTGTAGTTAATTAAATTAGTTGTGATGTTTGTACATAAAATTGCATGAAATTGTGTTTGGTGAATATGGGTATGTAACTTGCTTGTTGATTGATGAATGATTAGTGATGTATAATGGGATGAATGGAAATTAGAGATGCTTTGGAAATGAAAGTAGGTATAGAAGAGTGTAGGAAAAGGAGGAACGATTGAGTTTTTTTGCTTCCATTTTGTGGATAATTATTCAAGTGGAGGTTTTCTTTTGATTGTGGTTGCTATATTGACTAATTTGAGTGGTTATTGGTGTATAATTGATATGGAAGTGATTGAAGTTGAGTTATGTTGAAAAGCTGGAAATTTGGATGTGTGTATGTTTCTATGTCTTTGCCATAAATTTTTATATGGTTATGCAATTGTGATGAGATTTAGCTTGAATTAAACTAGAGGTGTTTGGCTACATTTCTTGTGAAGGAAGTGATGTGCAATTTTTTCTTGAAGAATCCCAAATGTTGACTTGAATATGGCAATGTGGGTAGGAATGAATAGTGCACCTTTAGTGACATTAAAGTTGAATATGTGATCTGAAACTTAGGAAATTTTTCTAGGTTGATTTAGACTGATTTTGCTAAGTTGGTCTTCATGAAAGTTGTAGCTCTTCTTGATAGCTTTCTATTACCATAAAATGTGCTATTTTTTGACATGGGAATTGATAGTTATGAGTGATGGAAATGTGGATATGGTTTAGTTGAAATTTGACAATCTTTAACTAGGAAGCCACAATCATGTGAGAATTTGACCTAGTTAGAGGTAGAGTTTTCTTTTAAATTCTTCATGAGGATTATAGAATGTGTTTTGATCTTTCTATTGGTATAAAGTATGAAAATTTTGGACAATGGGATAGGAAGTTATGATTTTTAGAAATTGGTTTACTGTTTAGGATGATACTTATTTGGGAGTAACTTTGATTTGGATTTTCACATCTTTAGAGGTGAAATTGGGTTTCAAACCCTTCATAGAAATTGTAGAGCGTTTTTAGAGCTTTCCATGGATACCAAATTTGTCAAATTTAAACTTCTGAGTGAAAAGTTATGCATGTTGGAAGAAGAGAGGAAATAAGTGGAAAATTTAAATAAAAAAATTGGTTAAGAGGGCCTCGCGATCGCGAGACGCTCCTTGGGGGGCTAGCCGAGCCGTGCCTGTTGGCTCAGCCGCCCCTCCTCCACTCTTTTGCTTATAACTTGTCCATCCGACCTTTGATTGACCCGATTCTCAAAGCGTTGGATTCATAAGACAATCCTCTATCTGTCCATGAAAATTTGTGAATTTTGAGATTAAGTTGAAAAATATTGATTGAATCAAAGTGAGAGGATCGATTAATAAGAGTATGAGGTGATTATGTTTTGAACATACTTCAGTGTTTTAGCAATATCTTCACCTATAGAGATCCAAATTGAGTAATTTTGGTGTCTGTGGATTCATGAAACATAGGGGATCATTTTTATTAAATATAGGTTGCTTAGGTTACCTTATGATGACTATATCATTGATCAGAAATAGTAGACCCGAAAGTGTGTGTTTTAGAAAATTGAAATAAGTGTATGAGCAATTAATTTGCGAGTTTAATGGTTTTAGTGTGGCTTTAAACCTAGGAATAAATGAGTTTTGATATGGGAATAGTTTTGTGATGAAATGTAAGGAATGATACCGGGATTGTCATGAACATGCATTATACATATTTCATTTTAGTCATGTGCATTATTAAATACTTATGATTGTACAAATTGTGGCGTATGTGTATCTTGCATAAATGAGTTGTGCAGGCTAAATGTCCGAATTTAGGAGTTTCCAAAAACTGAAAAGAAATACTAATTTGGAGCGTACTGTGATTAGACCGAGATGGTCTCATTTTATTGTTGGTTTTGTTTCATTCTTTATAAATTGACTGCTGAATGTGATTGACTGTATTGGATTCCAGACAGGAGGTTCGATGATTGTGCTGCTGAGTTGGATATTGAAGTGCTACTTGAATGTGAATTGGTTGAACTATGTATAAATGTGTTTTGAATGTGCAAATGCTACCTGTATGTGAATGAGATGAAATAAATGTGCATTATATAATTGATGAGTGCCGGATCACGGTCCGATGACAAATGTCTTTTGAATGTGCATTGCATATGTATGAGAATGTGTTTCTCAACTCTACTGTTAAATGTCGGACTACGGTCTGATGACATTTTAAAGTGAGTGAATGGGATTGATGCATTTCGTTGCATAAGTGTGTGAAATATAATGGCTGTTGTGACCAGAGTAGCCACCGATCAGAGTTTTAAGCTCAACGAGTGAACATGAGCTTTGAGCTCAAAAGTGATTCAGAGCCTCAGGTGAGCCCTATATCCTCCAAAGGGATAAGGGACATTTATTAATGAGCCCTACATGGGACATTTTAGGCACTTGATCACAACAAAATAACAAATAAAAAGTGAGTCTCATGTGTATTGCATATGAATGATATGACTGATTAAGTGTATCGAATATGAAATAATGTGAATGTGAAATGTGAAATAAAGTGCAATGTGTGAAATTATGTGTTATGTGAATAGGTGAGCCATTGATGATGGTCACTCACTGAGTTCGCAAAACTCACCCAAAATTTGCAATTAATTTTCAGGCTTTGAAGAATACCCCATTAGGTAAACGGGAGTACAATTACTGCATGCAAAGGAAAGATAGAAGTCAGGATCAGTTCGCATTTGCATTGTGTCTCTGTATTTTCGCACTGAACTGCATTTTCTGCATCTATTGTATTTTGTATATTTGAGTATATTTGTTGTGTATAACTTTTCGATTAGAAAAAGGTTTTGCAAAAGAGATTGATCAAAGTGTAATATGTTTGGTTTGTTGGACCCCAAACTTTTCTTAGAATTGCAAGTTATAATTTGACATGAAATGAGAAATTGGTAGTGAATTAGTCAAATGTAAAGGAGAAGAAAATTCATGATTTTGAATGATTATGTGTAATATTTTATGTGAGCAAATTCTAGTTCGAACAAATTGAAATGATATTTTGAGAATAATACATGAAATGAGTGTTTTTGAGTTTTATGAAATTGATGTGAGGTTTTGGGAGAATTTTATATTGTATTATGAAATTTATTAGTGAAAGTGTAGATTTTGGAGTTGTGAAAATATGAAAATTTGAGGATGAATAGTAGCAAAAAATGCTAAATTGGATCTGAAACTTTATGAATTTTTCTGGCTTGATCAAGGCAATTTTTGATTAAATAATCTTTATGAAACTTGTAGCTTCTATTGAGAGCTTTCTATTGCCATAAAGTATGACAGTTTTCGATGTCGGGATTGAACGTTATGACCATTCGAATTTAAGTGTATTTTACTTTGTTTTTTAAAATGCTCTTAAGTGTAGGATTATGTATGCTATGTTTTGAGGCGAATTCTAAACTGATATACTTTGAATTGAGTTAAGTGGTCCACATGAAAGTCATAGAAGATTTTCCTAGCTTTTCAATGATGTATCATATGTTATTTGTGGATGTCAGAATTGGAAGATGTGAAATTTGGAAGTTTAGATGTAGTATAGGATGACCAATTATCTGGCAGAAACTTTGATTGGAAAATTAACTTAGCTAGAGGTTGAAATTGCTTTTAAGTTCTTCATAAAAGTTTTAGATTATGTTCTGAACTTTCCATTGATGTAAAGTATGAAAATTTTGGGCTATGAAATAGGAAGTTATGATTTTTACAAGTTGCTGTTACTGTTTGGGAAGAGTATTAGTTGACAGAAATTTTGAAGTGAATTTTGACTCCCTTAAAGGCCAAATTGATTTTTCTGTCCTTCATGAAAGTTGTAGGTTGTTTTTTGATCTTTGTATGGATATGAAATATGAAATTTGTGGACTTTAGAGTTGAAAGATAGAAATTTTCAAATTTGAGTTATTGTTTAGGGAGACATTATTTGGACAGAAAGTTTGAGTGGGATTTTGATACCTTTAGAGACGGATTTGGCTTTTGAATTCTTCATGGAAGTTGTAGAGCTTCCTATCAGCTTTCTTTTGATAATAAGTTTGTAAATTTTGGACTCTTGAGTCAAAAGATATGATTTTTGAAAATTCGGATATATATATATATATATATATATATATTATAATATATATATTAGTGAAAAAAAAGGAAATTAAAACAGGAGCAGGCGAGGGACTGACCTCGCCCTCACGAGGGCAAGTGTCAGACTCGCCCTCGCAAGGCCCTCACAAGGGTGACGCCTCGCGAGGGCGAGTGCGCACTCGCCCCAATGCGACACTGTTTGATCCTTCTTCTGATTTTGTGTTATTTTCCCTCCCAATCTGACCATTGTTCAATCTTTTGCTTATATCTTTTCCGTCCGACATCCGATTGACTTGATTTTTAAAGAGTTGGATTTCTAAGACAACTATCTACATCAGCATGGGAAATATGTGGATTTTTTAGATTAAATTGAGGATGATTGATTTAATCAAGGTGAGTTGGGAAATTTTCTAAACATGGTTCAGTATTTTGGTGAATTCTTGATCTGTGGAGTTCCGATTGAATTGATTATTGTTGAAAAAAAAATAGAGACATGGGGCTACAAGTCCTATGAAGAAATTGAATTTCAATTAAGCCCCTAAGATTTTCAATTTTTGACTTAAAGTCGGGTTTAGTGTTCAGTCTTGGATTAGTAAGAGCTGAAAGTATTTTGGCTATAACTTTTGCTCCAGTCATCCAAATGAGGTGATTCTTAATTTATATTAAACTAGAGAAACAGGGATACAAATGTTATGAAGGATTCGAGTTTCAATTTAGTCTTTAAGAATGTTATTTTTCGGATGGAAGCAAATCGCTGGAAAATGTGTTAGAATAAGAAAAGTCTGAAATGTTTGGAGCATAACTTTTGGAGTAGTGCACCAAATTAAATGATTTTGGTGGCGTTATGAAATTAATACATTCTGTTTCTGGACCGACCCAAACCATTCTGATGTGTTTATGTGTTTTTGTTTTGATTCTAAGTGTGATGCATTCATGTTTTTGAAATTTCTCATGAATTCTTTGAAATTGAGAAATTGTGAAAAAGAAGCTTTCGATGGATTTTCTACTGTGAAATGTTTATAAATGGAAAACGTTTTGAGAAATGATTTTTTCTTATTTTTTGATTTATAAACATGTTATCCATGAGCTTTGAGCTCACCCCCTTCATCCCCATCTCTAGGTATCGAGTAGGAGATTGGATGAAAGAAAGTCAAGACTTCTGTTCGATTTCGCTTATCTTGTATTTTTGTGTATTTTGGATTTTGGTATTGGTTTTGTATATGGCTTGGAATGCCATTAAAGTTTGTAGTATATTTATGTTGGAATGTAAGTGACTTCTGGACTTATGTATGGAATTGAGTTATAAATCTATGTATGGATATGATTTATGAATGTGATTGATTGAATTATGGATTTCTATATGGAATAGAATAGTGAATTATGGTTTTGTAAATTGTATATTGATTGTGTTTGGATTCCAGGCAGGAGGTCCGATGATGTTGATGATTAAGAATTATTTGAAGTGCTATGTATATGATGATGATTGAATGTGTTTGTTTATGATGGGATTCTGGACAGGAGGTCCGAGGAATTGTGATGTTTGAGCTGAAATATTGAAGTGCTCTTGTTTTTGGGCTTGATTATGGGTATATGGATATGTGTGATTGTTTTTACTGGCAAAAGAAAAGGAATAATAAGATTTTGGGTAAATTGATGGTTATGTTTTGAATATGAAGAATTAAGTAAATTGTGTTTTTGATTGAGGATGAATTTCCAATTGGGAAATTAAATTGCTTTGTATGAGACTGATAAAGAGAAAGAAAAAAATTTATACCGGTTTCGGATTGGTTTAGTCTAAGGTTTTCAATGTGCGTTTTTCTAAAGTTTGCATTTCTCGGATGTCGAATTCAGTTTTCAGTGTGATTGTCCATTAATACCCATGAAATTCATTCATATTGGAGAATGATGTCGAGGTTACGTCTCCATTCATTAAATTTCTCTCTGTTTTCTAATTTGTTATTAATCAAGAACATAGTGAGAGGATTCATATTGTGGTGATTATGTTTGAAAAATTAATTATTAGAGAATAAACATACTAGTCAACAATATTGGAACTTTGTATAAAACATGATTCATGTATGCATGATGATGAATTTAACAAAGCTTAAAAAATTAGATCTTTATGTGATGGTTATTTTTCTTATCTATAACAGATTAAGTGATGGTGGGTCATCTTATCCATTAAAAGAAAAACTAGGACCCCCCACTGGAAAACCTACTACGCATCTTCATGCCTAACTTTTTCCAAAGTGCCATAATTTTGTCCGTACATTTATCAACAGAGCTATAGTGGGCAGGTTATTGATAAAATATGTTGAGTGTGTAACCATTTGATTCATCCACTAAATGTACTTGCAAACCATGCCTCGGTGGGAGGTAACATTTGCTACCAATGAGTTAACTTATCCTTTAAGAGACCTAAACCACGCAAGATCTAGGATTCATGTTCTTCAGTGGGGAGTAACACTTCACCACATGGAAACGTGCCATCATATATAGGCCGTGGACTCTCACATAAACATCCTCTCCCACTCAGTCCTTTTAGTTTTTAAGTTTTAATAAATACCATCTTATCTAGATGTAATTTATTAATCATCCTATATTGTTTCATTATATATCTTATACGTAATGAATGCATGGAAAGCCTAGGGTTTGCAATTATTCTCAATGGCATACTATCACATAATATCGTATATTATTAGCATCCATCCATCCATTCATCTCATAAATTATAAAACTACTTTTAATTGTCCATCCTAGTACATAAATAATTACAATGCTCTTTAGCCCATAAAAAATTTCTTGGACTTGAATCTTCTGCTTCAAACTCTTCGCTCATATGACCCGACCCATTCGGTAAAAAGGAGTAATGACATTAATTTTACAACATTTTTTGTTCTTCATAAATCCGAATTTTGTCAATAGGAAAACAAAAAATTCTAGCACTTAAAAAACCCCCAAAACTGAATTTGTCAAGAGAAACACAAAATTCCAACACTAGAAAATCTCATAAAACCGAATTTATTAAGAGAAACACAAAAATATACAGTATACATAAATACAATTGCCAACCCATACACCATATAGGAACTAAATCATGTTTAATGAAATGGCTTTGATACTAATTGTTGGATCGAAAATAAAAACATACTAGATTTGGATAAACGGTAGATTTTAAAAACTTTTTCCGAAATCAAAACATAGCAGAAGCATGATAACCAAATCAACATGTTTAATCCTAACATGATACAATATTAGAAAAATAAATAACATAAAAACATGATGGAAATTTTACCAACTCCTTTGCTATATCTTTGACTCCTCGCTATTGTATCCTCTCCTTGCTATTGTATCCTCAACCAATCTAATCTACCACTTGTTCTCCTTGGGCAACTTGGTTAACAAGATCCTTTGGTGGGAAAGGAGAAGAAATATTGTGGAGGTTTTTCCTTTATGATCAATTGGTTGAAAGAACCAAAATGAGACACTCTTATTCCTAATTTCGACTAGCTCATGAAAAAAAGGAGAGGGGAGTCATAAAAAACCAATGCACCACTTCTTTCTTTTAATCAAAATGAAAGAGAAGCCAATAAATGAAACATTCTCATTTATTTAATATAGCTAGATGAAAAGACAAAATACAAAAATAAGACACTCTCATTTTTGGATAAAATATGAAAGAAGGGAGAGAGAGCAACAAATACACTACTTGCTTCTTTAATCAAATGAATGTTAAAAGGTTTCCATGTTTTTCTACATGCCAACATTAAATGACAACCATTAAACCATTTAATGAGGACACCATTAAACCATTTAATGATGATTAAGCATGATAAAAACCTACCTTATATTTAGCAATTAAATGCTAAATGTGCAGTTGTCCATTTAGCTATATAAAACAGAAATCTACATCATTGTAGATTTCGGTTTTGCCCTCCTTTTGTCTTTACAAGTATTGTTTCAATTTAATTAATCTAATTAATCAAAACAAATAAAAATCTAACCCAATATTAAATGTTCATTTTGGGCTTCTAATTAACAATTAATTAGTGTAAGTCCAATATTTAATCATAGGCTTAAAACCCAATTTAATTAACTCTTAAATTATTTCGGTTTTATTATTCCAAATCTAATTCGGTCCTTTCTTTTATTTTCTTTCCGATAACCTCTATTCATTTTTCTTACTTTGCATGATAATCTTTCCTAGAAGCCAAGTGGAGAATGTAATTGGACTTATATAATTCAAGCTCTAATATGCCCGGAATTAATTTAATCTATTAGAATTAATTCCAACTTGTTAACCAAATGTCATTCCATTAAAGACAAGTAGCTAAACTCTTGAATTACTAAATATTATGAGAACACATGTTTCAAATTAGATGTCAAATTGCAAACTCTATTATAAACCATATTATAGTCATCCGTACAATAAAGGATAAAATTACCATTTTGTCCTTAATTAGTTTTCCTTCTAGATCTCCTGCTTCGCTCTATATGGTGATTAACACACAAGATCTCATCTTCGTGTTAAGACTTGATGGGTATCTAGTCCATCAAACCATCAGCGCCAATTTAATCACCAATCTCTATAAAATATCTAGAAGCGATGATATCACTATAAACTCTTCATTTGAGTGAATGGTCCCTGATACATGTTTCAATTAATAATTCCAACATGCAGACACTAGATTGATACTCTGTAAAAATCAATTTCAATAATATTAAGAATTATAATGAAACACACATGAGTTCACCACTCATCAAGATTATGGTTCGTAATAAAAGAATGTTAAAGTGTCTGTTTTAAAATTAAAGAAATGGCCTACTTTATTCTTTAAAAACATACGTGATTTCATATTCATTTAATTGTGTCATTATCGATAGTCAACTACTATCATGATGTGAAATTCATCATTCCCTTAAAATAAACTCTTTTACTTACGTGAAGATAAATCGCAACACTATAGTCTAAATCATAATCAAGCGATCAACTTGATTATTCAACTGTGAATTAACTAATTTAGATTCTAATAATATACGTGTTTTCCATATATCTCCATATATATGTAGATTACTTACAAAAGAATCTTAATACCTTGTGACTAATTATATAACGCTCATACAAATGAAACCAAACACATTTGTTTTATTAATAATAAATATTTTTAGTAAAAAATAATTGGAAGAAGATTAAAGTATATATAAATACACTTACTTTTCAGGGCACTATATTTACATAACCCCCAATAAAAGCAATATCTTGGAGAATCCCTTTTATAAGTATTAAGGGTGCGGGTGCTTCAAGAAGTTGTTTTCTAGCTACCCCTATCATAATATCACCAAAAAAAACTTCTTATCTAATATTTATATGAAGGGTATTACATATGGATAGGAGTTTGGTAAATGCAACAAGTGGTGGAGCACTAGTGAAAATACTCCTAAGGAGACAAGGACTTTAATTGAGCATAAGGCAATAAACACTCAACAAGCATTTACAATGATATTTGTAGAGGAAATGTGTCGGGACCCGACCTGGAGACCGGACCCCAACGGTTGGATCCGAGACCCAACTTCACATAACTTAAAACTTACTCTCTTGCTTTGATACCACAGATGTCGGATCCTGTTACCGGAGTCCAACTCTTGAATCGTAAAACATGAAACTTGATCATCTTGCCTTGTAGGGTTTATTCCAGTTAACCCTAATTTCAAATTGATTTCTCTTGTAAATCATAGCCTTATGACTCTTGTTTAATTTAAGACAAGAATCGCT
>JANJEY010000004.1:42938596-42949648 GCA_024703695.1 Erythroxylum cataractarum | reverse complement strand
TATTTGTGTGTGTGATTGCTTTAAATGTTGTAAATGTTGAATTTGAATATGTTTTCTTTGAAATAAATGAAAAGTATAAAAATGTGACAATTTGATGAAAGGAAAGAAACATGAGAATGCAAAAATTTTGATTGACTATATGAGCATAGAATTGTTTGTGATTAGGTAAGAGAGAAACCCGTTTCGATTGTCACGTGCACGTTGACCACCTTTTTTCGGCTGCCCGCTTGAGGCCACAAGATCTTGAGAAATCGGACTCGTTTTGTTCACGGTGTAAACCATTTTGTTCCACGTAAACATTCTAGCTATGATGTGCATTTCTTTTTTTTCTTTTTTTGTCTATTGTAAATAATAAAGTTTTATGATTGATAAAAGTTGACATGTTATGTTTGATATGACGAATTTCAGTTGACTATGAATTATGTGATGAAATTGTCATTAAATTGGAATGCTTGATATATGTGTGGTGCTTGGCTATAAACGTATTAGCCACTGAGCCAAGTTGCTCACCTCACTTTCCCTCCTCAAGTGCAATACAAGACAAACGTGAACCTTACAAGGCATCGGAAACTCCAAGACTTTAGATACTTTTGTACTAAGTTAGTAACTAGCTTTTGGATAGCTTTTCAAGCATATCAAACATTGAGCATCTCATGTATCTTGTACATTATGCTTAGTTATGATGGACATAATGTTATGCAATGAAAGCTATGCATGAACATTTATGTATGATTGTGTTGTTTTATAGACAGTGTGTGAGATTTTGTCTTACTTTCGAAAAAGGAAGGTGTATGTGCATGTTCTTCCGTGTTGAGTTTGTTGTTGGGTATTTGTTTGGGAATAGCAGGTTCGAGTTTAGAATTGTGTTTGAGATGAATTGGTGGAGGTGGAGCTTAATAGTATCGAAGAGTATGTAGTTGTGGGTGAATATGTGAAGTTGACGTGTTGATAAGCCATCCTAAGTATAGGAATGGTGTTCGGAAACTTCAATGGCAAAACTGTAATGATCTAGATGGAATTAGCCAAGGTAGTTCTAATGAAAGTTGTATTCTATGTTTCTAGCTTTCTAACTCCATGAAGTATGAAATTTTTCGATATTGGGGCTAGAAGTTATGATTAATTGAAGTTTTGATGTTGTTAGGATGGACTTTTAAGGACAGAAACTTTAAGTGAACTTTTGACCCTCTTAAAATGAGAAATTGCTCTTAGGGCCCTCATGAGAGTTGTAGATTTTTCTTCTTATCTTTTTGTTGATATAAAGTATGAGATTTTTGGACAAGGGAGTAGAAATTTATGGTGTTTAGAAGTTCTGATGTTGTTTAGGGTGAAATTAACAAATAGTCACTTTGTCGTAAATTTTTGACCCCTTTAAAGACCTAAATTTTTTTTTATTTCTTCTAGAAAGTTGTATAGATTTCTTTTATCTTTCCAACGGTATATAGTATGAAAAATTTGGTTATCAGATTCAAAAGTTATGATTCCTATAAGTGGAGACATTTTGGATAGAAAAGCAGAAGGAAGAAACTAGACGATAGAAAAACAGACAGAAGAAAGCATACGATAGAAAAGCAGACGGAAGAAAGCAGATGATAGAAAAGAAGATGGAAGAGAGCAGATGATAGAAAAGAATACGGAAGAAAGAAGATGATAGAAAAGCATATGAAAGAAAGCAGAGGATAGAAAAGCAGACGGAAGAAAGAAGACGATAGAAAAGCGGACGGAAGAAAGAAGATGATAGAAAATGAGATGATACAGAAGGTAGAAGATAGATTTGGCCTTTGAGGTCTTCATAAAAGTTGTATATTTCGAAGTTCTCTTTTCAATGGTAAAAAAAAAAGTCGATCAGATATCTGTAGTAAAGGTTATGACATACGTACTGAGGCATGTACATTCCAAGTAAGGGAAGAAGCGTGTCAGAGTCTTTTGGCCATAACTTCTTCCCTAGACATTCAAATGCTCTGATTCTTGAACCATTGGATTCAGCAAATATTAAAGCTATCTAAATGGTATGGATAGAGATTAAGTGAAAATAGTGAGATGGATACGGTGAGTGTGTTCTTTAATTATATGAACTGGTGTTATCTCACTGAACATACTTCAATACTTTTGATGTGTTCTGGATCGGTAGAGGTTTAAATGAGATGATTTTTGGCTTGTGGTAATAGAGACATGGAGCTACAGATGGTAGGAAGAAATCAGAATCTAATTCAGTCTCTAAGTTGGGTGATGAGTCCTCCATGTCTTTCGACGAAGGAGATCGTTGGAAAGGTATGTAAACATCTTACATTTCATGTTTTTGTTCTCTATATCTATATGCATGAGAAGATCTGGTTTATGATATTTCAATTGTTTCCTGCATATATTTTATATATATTATGAATAAGATGCATGACCAGAACCTTACTATGGTATCAAAGCCATCTTGTGCCTTGTTAGATGTATAATACATGATATGTGAAAACTGTTTTCATGATTGCGATAGCTTAGAGTCCTATAATGTTTTGTTCGAAAGTAATTATAGAAAAATGATTTTCACAATTTTCTTTCACCAATATGTTCATAAGATGCAAGCAAATGATTTAGTGCGATTGAAAATATTTTTAATGTGATTAAAATCAAATTTACAAGACCATGCATGAAATATGTCTTTCTGCTAGTTATGTGATGTCTATTGGCTAAACTGATGAGGTTACACATGATTTTCGTGGAATTTGATTATGGAAAAATTATGTGAACACATTTAGGATGTTTATATGCCTTTTTAATTTTTAAAATATTTTAATAATTTTATCAAACAATTTTCCAAAGCTAGATAGTTTTCCAAAAATTATAGGATCTGTTTTGTTTGATGTTTTTGTATGTTTATATTTTTATGTGATAAAAATGTGTTAATTTGTTGTTTTAGATTTAGGAAATTATATAAATTAATTTTGAATTATTTTTTGGTGGACCCCATTTTCGGAACCCAACATCTGACATGGGATCATGAAGCTTGAGCATGGAGGGAGGCTTAGAAGTTGACAATTTAAAAGAAAATCCTTCGAAAGCAAAGGCGGGAGTTGTTGCAGCGAACTGTGATTTTACCATGGTGAACATATGCAAGAAAATCAACTGGAGCCCCCAGGAATTTTATGCTGCGGCGAACGATTTAACTTTCGTCGCGATGAACCTGCAATTGTATTTTCACAGCGGAGACCATTTGGTCTCATCGTGGTGAACTCACCACGCCAACGAAAATAAAAAACTTCAGGTTAATTACGCCGCGGCGAACTCTCAGCTTTGCTGTCGCGAAAACCCCTGAAGCAAAACCCACAACCCAAAATCAACATACCTCATTTAATGGAACTTAAACTTTTTCAACTACTGAACCCCAACATTAACTCTACTAAATGCAACCATAAATTTCCCAACAACCATCCTCATTTCAAACCCAAAACAAAATGAACTTATACATAAACATATGCAATTTTCAAAATCTGAATACATATTTCATTAATAACAAAAGTAAGAGTTTTACAAAGCTTTAATGGCATTTCAAGTCATAATACATCAGTTGAGTTTTGAGAACCAAAAATACGAAATACATTTGAACTGACAAAACTTGAAATGTGGCTAAAGCCTTGAATTCCAAAAAAAAAATATCTTAAAAACACAAAAGCATGTCAATTTGGAGTGATATCTTAACTCTTGACCTACTAGATCTCTTACTCATCTCCTGAATAAGGGAAGGAGAATGGGGGTGAGCTTAAAGTTCATGGATGATAGATTTATAATCAAGAAACAATCAAAAACCATTTTCAAACCTCATTGCTATTGTATATTTTCGAAACCATAATAATTTCGCATGAAAATCACCAAACACTTATTTCTGAAAATTATAAATTTATCAAACAATTTATGAGCAATCATAAATCATATATGCATCAAAATTTTCAATAGTTTATAAACACATAAACACATTAGAATGGTTTGGGTAGATCCATAAATGTGAAGCACTACACATTTTCACATAATAGTCCTGTGTAGACGTAAACTTGAGGGAGTCCATGAAGGAGCTCCGTGCCACTAGCAGGCAGGCTAGAGAAGTCTTTAACTTGATCAGTGTGCACGTGACATTATTGAGGGACTACCAAAAACCCACATAACACCTATTTCATAACTTGTAAACTTATTTCCCAAAATGGCACTTTTTCTTTTTGAAAACTTGCTTTTCAAATACTTGGTATATTTTGGAAACCATTTCTGAAATCATGATTTCGTAAGCATGTATCCTTTCAAAGAGAAATCCTTTTCAAAGTATTTTCATCAATCATCAATACAATCCATGTAGCAAACATATAACAATTTCACAATACAATCAAGAAGCAAATAAATGCAACATCTATGATGCAATTGAAACCATTTAGCTTCCATGATTCAAAGAAAACAATTAGTGACTCATTTACTCTATTATAAACATGTACCCACCTTGAATTCCTTGCTTATAAACTTGTTTAGGAACATCTTTTCTCTTGCTCCTCTTACCTATCTTTCCCCACTTGATTTCCTTAAACAATAACCAAAATTTCATTCAATTTGGTTTAGAAATCAGAAAGTCATACCTCAACAATTTAGACTATTTCTAATGTTGAAACAAAAATCTATACTCAACTTCTTCCCCAAAAATTGAGATTCTTAGAGACTGAATTTAGACTTGATTCCTTCACACAATTTGTAGCCCTTTATCTCTAATTAACACAAAATGAAAAATCATCTCATTTGGACATCTACAGAAAACGTTATGCCCAAAATACCAAAACATGTCTATGCAGGAAAATGGACTTTGTCGTGGTGAACTTGTCTAGAAACTCACTCTGAAGACATATTTTGCTACAATTTTTCACATTTTCACTCCCCCCATTTCATATATATACCCATATTAATAGTAATCCATCTTTTTTACTTCGTTTTCAATCCAAAATCATTCACAAACCAATTTATAATCTATTCTTGATCATTAAACAAACAACAAAGCATTAAGATAAACCATTCATTCACAACTTCCTACCCACATTCAACTTTGTTTTCACTTCTAACTAGCCCTAACTATGCTTCATCCAATAATCAAGAAGGGTTAATGCTTATACTTACTTGTTTTAGCCTCAAAGTCTTCAAGCTCTTCAAGAGTTTCACAAACCCTAGCTTTCCTCTTCTTTTTCTCCTTTCTCCTCCTTTATTTCTTTCACTTGTACCCTAAATGCATGAACAAAGTCCACTATGCCCTTCCATGTAATGCCTTAGCCTTCTAACCTTAAGTGATATTCCAATTTTGCCCTTATACCTTCTTACTTCTTCAATTTAACTTACACCATACTATACTCTAACTTAATCTTAATTTCTTCATTTAATACTTCTAATTCCATCAATCTAAGCAATAAATTCTCCAATCATTGACATGCTAATTAAACTCTAAACAAAATAATTTATCTAGTAAGATAACAAAATTTAATCAATTCTTACTTAATAAAATAATTAAAAAAATTAGGCCCAACATTTATAATCTTGTTCCCGCTGCTTTATGAGTGAAATCATTGTCAGTGATGAACTGAATAATATTTTCTGGCCTTATCGAATATTTCAAATAAAGTATCAATATTCCTAATAAGGCCAAATGCATCAATAGACTTCAAAAATATTGAGCCCTTTGCAGAGTAAACCAAAAAATTAATAATAGGCTTACGTCTCCCACCTGTCCAACTATCACACATGATTAAACATTGATAAATAGCCCAATATATTCTTCTTTCATCCAAATAACTTTTAATTTTATAAACTGAGCTACTTAAAAGTTTGTCTCTGTAGTCATCAATAGAAGGAGTTTTATATCTCGAATCGTAGAAGGCTATAGCATCCACCATAGGCTGGTAATAATAAGATTGAGAAGCATTGAATCCTACACCTTAATCATACGACCATTTATCCATTTCCATATTTACATTATGAGTTGTTTCTTTTGATTGCATGGCATTAAAAATTGAAGGCTAAGTTCTAGGATTTGTTTGTGGTGTAAGAAAATTTGACACCTGCCTTCTTCTTTTCCAAACATTAAGTCTATATGCAAATTTCACTTCTTGGTAAAAAGGAACACTACCACTTTTAACATTTCTACTATCATCATGAACACCAACAAACGAACTTTCACTACCAATTTCATAATTCAATCTCTCCTTTCTATCTTTCTTGTGATGATACTCTTCAAGCAAAGTTTTCATTTGCCACTTCACATCATAACTCACTTTCTTACACGATTCCACATCTCCTGTATCCCCGACTAAATGCTTATTTAATCTAGAGATTCCTCCACCTTTCAAATTATTGTTACAAAATAAGCAAATATTATAGTTCTTCATACAAGGGACCAAGATAACATGAACCCAAGTTGAATTATTGTATCTTCCTAAAGCGGTTGAATGATCAGAAGTACTTGAACTTCCTTCCATTTATCTATAAAAATAAATGAAGACATATATCAAAATACAGAAAACGTAATTTCATTATCATCCACTATCACAAAATATGTATTGTTTAACTCAAAAGTCCAAACTAACACATTACACATTACACATATACATCGTATATTATATAACTCATTATATATGATTACATTATACAAAATTTGATTTCATCCAACGCAATTCACCAATAAATCAAAAACTAACAATTCAAGTATTCGACATACATAATTCAATTTCATCCAACACAATTCACCAATAAGTTAAAAACTAACAATTCAAGTATTCAACATACAGAATTACACCATAAACATATACATCATATATAATTTAATTCATTTTATATGATTACATCATACATAATTCAATTTCATCGAACACAATTTACCATAAGTCAAAAACAAATAATTTAAATATTCAGCATCCATAATAATTAAAAACACTTGATATTCATCAACTTGAATACGTTTGAGGAGAAATATAAAAAATTATATGCATAAAGTGAATTAAACTTAATAAATAAAGAATTTTTTTGCTTCATTATGTATTATTTAAATTTGAAATTAGTCATTTTATCTTTGTAACATAAATGAGTTTAGGCATTTGCTTAACAAATAAATTGAGTATTGAGGATTAAAAAATGGCAACTTATATCTAACAAAAAAAAATTCTCCCCTTTGACCAATTTTCCAATGGATTTATTTTCTTCATAAATTGGCAATGCCTAAATTACAATTAAATTTAACCAACTTACATAAATATTTCCAACTTACAAACTCAAATTTCTCAACTAACACAAACAATTCCAACAATTCTAACTTTCAAACCATTCACAAAATACATATGACACAACACAACCAAACATAATCCAAATGCAATTTAGGAGCAAAAAAAAATTCAAAACATACCCAAAAAAATCAAAAATAACAATTTACCTTGGTTGGGTCAGGTTTCTTTTTTAGGTTTTGTTAGGTCAAGAAACCAGACCTGAAATTTGCAATTTTTTGGTTTCAACTTCAAGCGAGCAACAATGATGGTGGCCAGTGGAGAGCAGCAAGTGCCAAGCACAGTGGTGAGAAGAGGCACGGTAGAGAGGAGATATGGTGGATGGGTGTAGAGTAGGTGCAAACAATGGGACCGGGAGAGCAGTAGGCCCAGTAGAGAGTAGCAGCTAACTGGTGGTGGCAAAGTTGCAAATACCGTATCAGACTTCGTACCAAATTGAATTCTAGTACAATACTGTATAGATATTGGTCAGTACTGAATACTGTTTTGGGTAATTTTTAAAATTTATGAAATAGTCCCTTAAATTTTTAAAATTTACAAAATAGTTTACTGTTATATTGTATAGTTGTATTGTATACTTTACTAGTTTACTGTTTACATCAACTCTGCTTCCAAAAATTATAATAATAAATAATAATCTCAACTGATATGAAATAACAATAATTTGTAAATATTTCACATATAAATAATAATCATAATTAATATAAAAAAGATAATCATCATCATACAAATATAAAATTAAGAATAACAAAGTATTTAAAATATTACAATAATGCAATTTCATTATTTTAATAAATAATAATTACATCAAAACATTCAATAAAAAGAACAATAAATATCCTTAAATAGTTTACAAAAAGAGTTTATGACGAAAAAACAATCAAGTAGAAGTTAAATCTGAAACAAAAACATTTACATTTACATTACATATATAGAATTTGACATAAACATCAAATACAAGTAAAATTAAAAGAAGAGAAAAAATAAAAACTTAGAACGAAATTCATTCGTCAACAGGAGAATACCCGTTATAACTGCACTGACGCTAATGATTATTTTGGTATAAAATCCTTATCATTGAGAGGAGCTTTATCATCATTATCATTCAAATTTAATGCACTAAATGACATGTCAATGCTTTACTATCTAAGATTATCTTCTAAATCATTCACATGTACCAAATTCGAGTCTTTAGAAACCCAATCCGCCAAAAGATCAATATTGTCAATGAAAATTGGATCATTTGAACTCCTCATGTTATTAAGACTCCTAGTAAATAATTAAATTTAATTATTAGAGATTATAAGAAATTATATCGAAATTAATAATAAAAATAATGAAAATAGTATACCTTTCTTGAAGCTTTAAATTGTAACGAACAAAACCAATTCATTCAACCTCTTATGCTCCAATCTATTCCTTTTCTTTGAATGGATAAATTCAAATGTGCTCCAGTTTCGCTCACAACTGGTTACACTCACACAATGACTTAAAATATGAATTGCAAACCTTTTCAATTCTGGAACACCATTTGCGAATTGATCCCACCAAGAAACTGTAAGTTATAAGATAACAAAAGTAATGTTATAAACAAAATAAAGTCATAATTAATTTTCAACAAATAAGAAAAAGGAAATAACTAATACCTAGAGAAAGTTTACCTCTTTGTCGAATAGTAATTGACATTCCAAGATCCACATAAGACAACTTATAAAGCTTTATTTGTGAGCTTAAAAGATCTTGCATTGCGTCAATGCTAATAATTATTGTAATAGTTAAAAGCATTCCTCTATTAACTTCAGCTTGCTTAATAAGATCCAGTCTAACACAGACACAAGGATTCACAAATGCCCCAGCTACAAACAATGGAGAAGAAAATTGTCTTTCACTTCTCTCATTAACGATTGAAAGATATGGTGTGTATAAAGAAGGCCTATGTTTCATATTGGCCTTAATTGCTTCTGTCGCTCTCTCCATGACATCAAAAATATAACCCATTATTGGTTTTTCTTCACTTTCAGTCAAGTGAAGCACCCTCACTAAAGGTTCACAAACTCGGATAACAAATTGACGTTGAGACTAAAATTCTCTATCTTCCAGTATAATATTACAAACCTCCACTCTAGCATTAGACCTAACATGCTGAGATGCAATCCACTTATCACTTGTAAATATTTGTTTTAACTCTTTCTTCATCAAAACAAAGGACTGAAGTGATAAGAAATTTGCAGCAAATATTATCATAACAAGACGACACAAATTCATACCATTAGTAAATTCCTTTCTCATCAAATTCAATACCCATGCACGATTATAGATGAACTTTATCACCTTTTTAGCTTTATGCATAGTCTCATCAATAACAGGAAAATACTTAGGATCCCCTATATTCTCCAGCATTAGGTCAATGCAATGTGCAACACAAGGAGTCCAAAAAATAAATTATACGTATTCTGCAACCCTTTTTCTACCGCTTTATAAGCGGAATCATTGTCAATAATAAACTGAACAATATTTTTCGACCCTACTTCATTCACAAATTCATCAAATATCCCAATCAAAGTCTCAGTATTTCTAATATGGCTAGATGCATCAATAGATTTCAAAAACATAGAACCATTTGAAGAATAAATCAAAAAAATTATTGTAGGCTCTTATCTCCTATTTGTCCAACAATTACACATTATTGAACATCCATAAGTACCATAATTCACTCTTCTTTTAGCCAAATAATTTCTAATTTTAGAAACAGCACAACTTAAAAGTCTACCTCTTAAGTCATCAATCCAGGATCTTTGTATCATAGAACATAAGAGGCTATTATATCCATTATAGGTTGATAATAATAAGACTGAGAAATATTGAATTACGAATCTATATCATACCACCATCTTGCTATTGCCATATCGACATTGTGAGCCGCATCTTTTGATTACATTACACTACGAATTGAAGGTTGGGTTCTAGGAGTTGTTCGTGGTGCAAAAAAACTAGTCACCGCCTTCTTCTCTTCCTCAACCTGAGATGGAACAGTACTAATACCACTATCACTACCACTTCTACCTTCAACATTTCCAAAATCACCGCAGAAACTAGAAAACGAACTTCCACTGCCAATTTCAAAATTCAGTCTTTCCCTTCAATCTCTCTCATATTGATATTCACCAAGTAATGTTTTCATCTGTCACTTCATATCATGACTTACTTTTTTATAGGTTCCACATCTCCTTTAACCCCAGCTAAATACTTTTTTAATCAGGTGATTCCTTCACCTTTCAAAGGCTTGTTTCAAAAAAAGCAAATAGTATGGTTCTTCATACTGGGAACCAGTGCAGCATGAGCCGAAGACAGATCATTGCGTCTTCCTGAAGTGGTTTGATCAGGAGTACTTGAACGTTCTTCTATCTATCTGTACACATAAAAATAAATAACACATAATTTCAATATACAATATGCATATCCATCTTATATAATATAACTCATTCTATATTATTACATTACACTCAATTCAATTTCATGGAACACAATTCACTATAAGTAAAAGCTAACAATTCAAGATATTCAACATATATAATAACACAAAACATACATCAACAATTTTCATTTTCAACAATTTCCAATAATTTATATTTCTAAAAATCACAAAACATTCATAATTCCATTTCCAACAATTTTCAATTCCAACAATTACAAAAAATTCATAATTCTATTTCCATTTCTAACAATTTCCAATAATTTCTAATTCCAACAATCACAAAACATTCATAATTCCATT
>JANJEY010000004.1:42866905-42879698 GCA_024703695.1 Erythroxylum cataractarum | reverse complement strand
CTTATATTTATTTATTATTAATTCATTATATAATAATAGACATTGATGTATTTTTGTTTCAATAATATATTTTATTTATACTTATTCTTATAAGTTTTACTTCTTATTTATTATATACCGGCTTTATAGCAGTTCACTACCGGTTGAACCTCTAAACCTTAAACCTTTCCTTTGACCGGTTTAATGTCCGGTCCGATTTTTAAAACATTGACCTTGATACATTTTTTAAAAATTACTGACAGTTCAATATTATAAAATATATTCTATAAACACTTCCTTAATTTATTTAAAAACTTTTTGTATACAAATTTTTCTGAAAATTATTTTTATATAAAACTTAATAACGAATAATTTAAAAATATATATTATTTAAGAAGAAAGGGTTCAATCTATGTTTTAATAAAAATAAATATTATTAAAAAATTTATTTTTGAATGAAAGGAATATAGTCATACATCTATCTCAAGATAATAAAGAAAAGTTAGAATAAAATTCATTAAGTAAAGAATAAAACCAAAACTTAAGGCAAAACAATGTAATGATCATTGTATCTTTTTATTTGGCTGCTTTAATACTTTAAATGTTTGTTATGTATAAGCATATTATCATTTTAATCTATTACATGAAGAATTTTAATTGCCAATAGGAATTGAAGTGATTTAAGATAAAATCCTCTTCATTTTTAAAACATTCTTTAAGATATATTTGAGAAACATTGGAATCAAATTTTCATTAATAAAGATAAGTATAATAATTTAAAAATGTTGAAATCGTGAATTTAGATACATATATAGGTCGATCAATATAAATAGTGATCAACTATTGCATGTTAAAGTCGTAAAAAATGTGTATCAAAACTTTCTATCAACAGTGATTGACCATATTGATCAACCAAGTATAGTGGTCATCCTCATCAAATAAAATTTTATAATAAAAGACATACTTATATATCTAAGTGCATCTTCAGAGAAGCAAAAATGATAGTAGAACTTAGTTCTTATAAAAGTCATAGACGACAAAAAGGTTTCCAAACTCAAAAGAAAAATGAGAAAATCAAGATAATAGATTCATTTCTTTGAATAATAAAGTTATATACATACATGCATACATACATACATACATACACACGCACACATAGATATCTTATTAAATTCATTTCTACTTAATGTACAAAATTATATGAAGTTACATATGAAGGTACTAATCAAATTAAAGAGAGTATAATAAATATGTTAACACATTAATCTGAGTTATTTCAATTGAAACTTGATGAGAGTATATATACTATGTATATAAGATTTAATGATACTATTAATATTGTTAAAAGGTCTAAGAAAGACATATACTAATATTGTAATAATGAGAAAATTGCTTAGATTACTTTCAAAGACTTGGGAAGCCAATGTGACAACCATCCAAGTAGATAAGAACCTAACAATGATATCATTGGAAGAGCTCATTAGATCTCTCCTCGAGTGCAAAATAAGACAACAAGTCCAATGGAAAAAAACCTAGCATTTAAAGTCTTAAAGAAGGAGTTAAGTAAGGAAGATGAGACATCATCAAGTAGAAACAATGTTGAAAACATTGCTGTAATCACTAGGAACTTTAAGAAGTTTTCATAAAAAATTGAAAGAAAAGACTTCAAAGAAGTTAAGGTCATTTCATTTTAAAAAAACTTCCAACATTATTTATGTTGAATATAAGAAACTTAATCACATAAAATTCCAATGCTCTCTCATTAAATATAATGAAAGAAATGACAAGAACAATAATAAGGACAATAAGAAGAAGAAGGGTCTTAAATCTTCAACTTAGTATGACACAAGTAACTCTAAAAGTGAACATTCGAAAAGAGAAACATCTCACATATGCTACATGGAAATTGATGATAATGAGATATTTTCAACTTTAGTTGTAATAGTGATATTAAATTAACTTATGATAAACTAGTTGAAAGCTTATAAATTATGAGCATAAAAAGAAAGAAAATATCTTTCAAACTTAAAAGAAACTTAAAACTTTTAAATGCATTTATGTGTGAAAATGAAAATGTAAAAAGTTAATTGCACAACATTAAAACATCCAAGAATGTGACTATTGTATATCATAAAAACTTAAAAGTATTGAAAATTGAGAATGAGACATTAAAGATGGAGGTTAATGCTCCAAGGGACTTTTTATTGAAAAGTTCACTAATGGAAGCGAAAGATTGGAAAGCATGCTAAGAGTTTAAAAGAATTCTAACAATAGACATCAAATTGGGTACTTATGAGAGTGCATCTAATACCAAGACTAAATTTGTCAAAGAAAAACATATTCACCATGAAGCTTCTTTACCTAAGATAGTAAATGAGCATGGTGCATCTTTATATAGACATTTATATATACATGTTACGCCAAAACAAAGTCCTATATAATCATGCATAGTTCCCATTATAGACCTAAAGTAAATCATCACTAAAGTAAATGCAGCAGTTATGCTGCCGAAATTTTGTTAGATAATAAGTTGAAAAAGAATAAAAATAAGAATTAGATGTTTAAAAGATGGATTATGGGATTTATATTATTGTTAAGAAGATTACTATGATTTGAGATGATTTGAATAAGATCGACTAAAGATAAAAGAAATGAAAAAGAAAGGAATAAGAAAAAGAAAAGAAAAAAAATTTATACCGGTTTCGGATAATTTAGTCTAAGTTTCCAACGCATTAGTCTGTTTAAGATGTATGTTATCGGATGTCGAATCCGTTTTCGTTTTGTCTCCGTTTTGTGATTCGATTCAATTCGTGTGTTCATTCGCTTTCCGATTTCGATTCGCTTCTAATATGTTTTTGTTTCCGCTTGTGTTTTCGATTTGTTTTTGCTTCGCTTTGACTTCCGATTCGTTTGTTTCTTTCTCATTATGAATTTCCAATATATTTCGGTTTCGGCTTCCGTCGATTTTTCGATTTCGTTTTCTGCTTTTCCGGTTGGGATCCGGTTTCGGATCGAGTCCCGACACTTAAAGTTTAAGGTAATGCAAATCAATGCTTCATCTTTATGTTTATTATCAACTTAAGCATGTAACATTCATATTAAAAATAATTATGGCTATGATTAAGGAAAAGGAAAAAGCAAAGAGAAAGATCAATAAAAATGAAAACAAATTAGATTTGATTAAAAAAAATTATTTTGGAAAGCACTTATCACAATTGACAAAACAACAAAATTCATATTTCCTTACGATTATTATTATTTATAATTTTTGAAAAACATAACAAATATATTAAGACAAATATGATTTTTAAATTATAACAAAAAGACATTAAGAAAAAGGAATCACACTCGTTAAATTTTCTTTCACGCTTGATAATATCTAGAAAAATATGAAGCACAATAATCAAGAAAAAGAGAAAGAAAAAATTATTCATTATTATTACATTATAATTTATTATTTAAAAGTAAATTACTCATTTAACCTTTTTAATATATTTGAATTAGATAGTCGGTCCTATCCTAAGTGAAAATAAAGAAACGGGACGCTGAGCAACCAAATGCTGAGAAGGGGCGAGGGGTGCCGATTGCTTTTGCTGCCCTAACTCAAAATCTCTCTATCTTTGTATCAATCTTCGTACCTTAGCTTATGTGATCGAGAGTTACTGTAAGAATCTTCAGATTATTCAAATTTAGAAGGGTCTCGCCTCTCCCTCACCACCCCCTTCAATAACGCAAAAGGAATCTCATGTAAGAAGGCATTTGCCTCTTTGTGGCAATTCCACTAATAACTAATCTTCGCTTTCTCTGAAACAACGCTTACGATACGTTAGATTTTACTTCACCTTCACCTGCTTTATTTTCTTCCACTAGTACATGTATTCGTTTTCTTATCTCTTTGTTGGTATGTAAAGTCTACACTGTGTCTTCATTTCTAAAGAAAATTGGACCTTTTCTTTGTAATTTTCTTCTGAATAATGTACATTGGGATTGGGTGACTTGGTGGCGTCTATTGTATACCTCTTTGTTATGGTTTTTACTGAAGGATCTGCCGATGTTGTTGCCGTTGATTGAAATAACCCATGGTAATGCTCAAAAGAAAATTTAATGAATTTAAAATTGTGATCTTCTGTCTTCACCTCACAAATTTAGAATCTGGGTTGGAATGTTAGGACCCAAATATGCATTTTTGCGTTAACTATTCATAACAAACTTGTCCCAAAAATTATTTTTCTTACCTTAGTTGGTGCAACTTGCTTGTTGAAGTGAAAGAATTTGGACTATTGCAATGATTATTTGCTTTTGCAGCTTAATGATTGTTTCATTATTTGGATTGTAACTGGAAATTGCATAAGCTTGTGTGTTTACATTTCTTATTTGTCCATATTGCTTGTTGTCCTTTTCTTCAAAGGTATAAGCATCTAATGCGTACAATTTGTTGCCTTCTTCTGTCTGCTGTATATATGTAATAGGGTGTTGGATTCAAGTCTATCCTCCAGTAACTGAAAAGTAAAGGGATTCATGGCAAACAATGGCCTGCCAGCTTTGGGTCGTGTGAAGCTCAGTGATCTCATACCCTCTGAAGGCATTCCTTCCGATTCTTACAAACTATCAATCTCAACCTTATCACAATCTCTTGCTCAATACTCCGCCGCCATTATTCAGTTTTCAGCTTCTGAGGGTGCTCTTTTAAGATCTGGTTTAGATTCTGCCCGTCTCTATTTTCATCAAAGATCATTGTATCCATCTGCAGATATGATTCATACTGGCGACTCTCGCGAATGGTGCAAGACAACAGGTTACTATGCTGATCCTCAACTGTGGCAAGAAAACTATGATTACAGACCTGGCCTGACTCCAATTGAGTCCAACAATGCAATAGAATGCGCTCCAGGTGGTTTGTCTGACATATTTTCCCTGCTTGGTAAAGCAGCTCGAGATATATTGGATGCTATTAGCTTCTATTTGAACTTGCGTAGCTCTCCCTTTATTGAAGTGCTTGATAATGTCCCTTTGAGAAATCGAGAAATATCTTCTTCAGTGCTATCTGTTTGTTGTAATGCTAGGCAATCTTTTGAAGGAGCACAAAGCCATAATTTAACTGCCCAGGAAGATGGTCAGCTAATTATGTATCCTGATCATGAGCACCAGGTTGATAAAAGTCTCATATCTCTTGTTAAGTCAGATAAGGCAGGTTTACATGTGAGAGACTTTCATGGTCGGTGGGTTCTTGTGGACGGAGACCTTGGTCCTCAGGAGGCTATTGTTTACCCTGGTCTTGCTCTCTACCAGGCAACAGCTGGCTATGTCAGTCCTGCATTGTACAGAACAGAGATCAATAACATGCAGTGTAGCATTTATGGGCGCTGTTTTTTGGCTTTTAAACTGATGCCTAAATCAATGACGAGCCTCAGTTGTTCAGAGATGAGGGCAGCTGGCCATGGTGTTGATGCTCAGTTTCAGATACCAATAACAGTGGATGATTTCATGCAAAGATCCCATCCTATTGATCAGATCTTTAACAGACATAGCATACAAAATTTCAATTTCCCTGCATCTCAAGATGGTAGGCCATAGTCTTGCACTATAATTTTCTTCATCCTTAACAAGGAAATATATATCTATTATTTTTTAGTTTTATCTATGTAGTTTTATGGGCTTTATGTCCTTACCCTTGTTAATAATACCCATGTTAATAATTGAAGCTTGGTAGGATAAAACTCCAAATTTTAAATGATACATGAGAATTTTTATAATGTGGAGCATAACTCAAATGATTATTGCATTGTATTATGATACTAGTCTCTATTCTTAGGTTGAGAATGGTATATGAAAATGATGCCATAATTCTACCCTAGGAATAAATGACAGGATCTCTCTCTATTGTTTAGATGGCAACTAAAGTTGGAGAGTTGAACTATGTTGTGATTTTGACGTTAATGTAATGTTAATTTGATGTTTGATGACTTCAAAATGTGTATCTTTTATACTCCATACTATCTACATCTTGGTTCTTTCATTTTCTTGTATGCTCATAGCTCTTAGTGGGAAGCTTTTAACAACAGGTCGTTGGATCGATGACATGCTCGTACAGGATGTATGAAAACTTCGTCTAGGAGGAGGAAAAATAATTCGAGAAGCAAACCTCTGCCACCTTCCAAGAGGCTTAGACTTGTTGCCCAAAGAGTTCTGAAGGAGAGAGTTCAGGACATTGCAGAGAAGAAAGGGATCAAGCTAAGGTTCTGTAACCTGAAAGACTGTGAGAAGCACATTCATGCTCTTGATAGCCCATGTTCAAATATTAGAATGGAGATTGGGTGGCCACCCGGGGTGCCATTTGTTCATCCTCATGATTTACCTAATAAGGCAAAAATTGGTTTTCTGGAAGCCTATGAGCCTGGATCAACTAATGACATGGAGTTGAATATGATGGAGAGTGGTCAAGGCAGTCAACATTAGCTTAACTATAACTTTAGTCATATGCTTCAAGTACTATTTATATATAATGTTTCTGTTTCTTCGATGCCATATGCTCTTTAGGTTATAGGTCTTGCATATTACATGTTATATTTTGACCTAACTCACGTGTATTCAGACAGAAGTGTCAAAGAAAATGGTAGGAACCAATAGCTTATTGCCCAGTGCTACTAATGCAGCAACGTTAGCTTCGTTTGACCCATTCTTAGCACCAAATTTTCTTACATGCTGAGATTTTTTATGTAGGTTCAGCTGGCTGGCACAGGCTTGAAAATCCTGCAGAACAAGAACTAGGTGCATATGAAAATATCAATATGTAGGTTTAGAGCCTGTTTTTCTTTGGAAAACCAAAAGACAAGACCAGAATTATTGCTGTTTTTGGTAGTAATCTTCAGTCCCAATCTTTAACGTTGCATTGCATTTCTGCTCATAAATGCCTTCCCTTCCGCTTCCTTCTCTTTAACTGAATATGCTATGTATAGCCCATATTCATGTCTCAATGCCTATTGTATTCTGCCTACATTTTATGCATTTTTCTGAGCCTAGGGGCTTGAAAGGAAAAATGTATTATCCTTATTTTGTTGTTAAGATGAGATGGTTCTGTCTACAGAGGTAAAGTTCCAGATATTTGACATATGGCAAGCCATCATCAACACGTGAATTTGTAGCTTTAACATTCAGGGGCAGTAAAGCCCTTCTGGTGTTGTCCAAGTTGGGCCCAACATTTTGCCGCACAAATCTGTTATTTTGTTCACAGACATTGGTAATGCTAATTTGTCACCGACGGGTTTCAAAGCAACGAGGCCTTTATCTTGCATTTTATTTAAGGTCTCAAGGGGGCAATGATTTACTAAATGGGACTTTTTAAGGAATGCAATTACTAATATTTTATGGGACAAATTCAGGACATTATAATATGCATTTTTGAAATCAAATTTTGAATTTGATAGTAGTCTCCTTGAGATCTTAGAGGGGCGAATGGTTTACATAGAATAATGATAAAAAGAATGAGAATAAATATAGCGAAGAATGTGAATAAATATTATTATTATAATTATAATGGTTAATTAAGAGTAAGGAATAATTATCGTTATTATTAATAGTGATTGGTTTGTAAAAAATATTAAGAAATACAAATTTATTATATTTTAATTAATTAATTATATTGTAATTAATTAATTACAATATTTTAATTAATAAATAACTTATATTTTAATTAATTATATTATAACTAATAAATTGATTATTTTTAATTAACTATAACTTAATGTAATTAATTAATAATAATATTTTAATTAATTATATTAATTAAAATATAATTAATTACAATATTTTTAATTATATTATTGTAATTAATTATATTTTAATTAATTAATTACATTTAATTAATTAATGTTAAAAATATTTTAAAAAAAAAGAGACACTACTAAAGTTTGAATTTCATTCATCTACTAAATAGAAGGTATAATTAATTTTCTAGAAGAGAGATATCAAACTATTGCCTCTATAATAATAACGAACAACTAACTACTCACTTTTTATTTCTTACCCATTAGCTCGTTTCTAAACTATAAGCCAAGCATCTCCTTAAATGAAATATAGTATTATATTCCCGACATGTTATGTTAAATCAATGTTCTGCTGGATTTCGTTTAAGGTCTCAAGTGGGACATTGATTTACTTGGACATTTTAAGGCATATAATTACTAGAATGGCACATCATTAAATATAATAAATCGTGGGGTAAAATCAAGAAAATAAAACATGCTATTTGGAATACGAGAGCAGTTCCTTTTGGGACCTTGAAGAAAATGCAATACCAAAATTTTGACATCTTTTCGTAACACAATGATCCAAACACCATTACGGTTTACAATTACGTGATAGGGCCTCAAAGCTACGAGCCATTGATACTACATTTCGTATGAGGTCTCAAGTGTAAAATTGATTTACTTAAAACGACAATTACCAAATTGGAACTTAGACATAACATGGTTTTTTGGGAGGATGTTACAACATGCTTTTTAGAAACCAAAATAAAAGGAATCAACATATAAACCCGAGAGTAGTCATTAAGAAACCTTAAATAAAATACAATATCATATTTTCAACATGTTATGATAACTCAATGTTTTAAACATCAGTTTAGTTTAGAGTTGGATTGAAGGGTCCCAACAAAATAACAAGGCCTTCATATTGCATTTCATTTAAGGTCTCCAATGAGACATTGATTTACTTAGAAGGATATTTTAAAGCATGCAATTACTAGATTGACAGATCATTAAATATAATAAATTTTGTGGCATAATCAAGGCAATAAAACGTGCAATTTGGAAACCCAATCCAATTGCAAAAGCAATCTCTTTTGAGACCTTAAACAAAATTCAATATTAGATTTCTGACATCTTTTTGTAACTTAATGGTTCGAAAATCCATAAAGTTTACAACCGAACTTTAGGGTCTCAAAGGAACAAATAGTTGATATTGTATTTCATTTAAGGTCTAAAGTGGGATATTGATTTACTTCAAAGGACAATTACCAAAATGACACTTCCTTAATGGGCCAAAATGAGGATATTAGAGCTTGTTATTTAGAAACCAAAATTTAAGGAATCAATATCAAAATCCCAAACTGGACCTTTAAAAACCTAAATAAAATGTAAAATCAAATTTCTCATATGTTTCTGTGAGTCAATGGTCTAAGCATCATTACAGTTTAAAACTAAACCATACGGTCTCAAACTAATAAGGTTTTAATCTTGAATTTCCTTTAAGATCTGAAGAGAGACAATGATTTGCCTAGAGGGACATTTTATAGTATGCAATTAATGAAATGACACATACTTACGTAAAATGTGTTTTGGGAAAGATCAAGAAATTTTAACATACATTTTAGAAACCAATATCCAAATCTGAAAGCAATCCCCTTTTAGACCTTAAACAAAATGCAATATCTGACATCTTTCTATAACTCAATGGTCTGAACATCATTACAATTTACAATTAAGTTGTAGGGTCTCAAAGAAACCAGCCATTGATATTACATTTTGTTTAAGGTCTTCAGTAGGACATTGATTTGTTTCAAAGGGCAACTACAAAAATGGCACTTTGTTGGAACCCCTCCCTGGTGCGACACGTGTCCGACGTCCTGCGTGACATTTGGACGCGCATCCCACGAGTTTCGAAACTACTTGGATGACCGAAAATACTCCTCTCCTTTCTTCCTTTGAAGTTTCGAAACTCTTCCTATTCTCTTCTCTTTGGGTAAGTTTCGGATGCCTTGCTAAAAGACCTAGGTTTGCTTCTTTTCTCACTTAATCCCTAAGCCAAAAACGACCTCACTTTGGCTCTCCCTCCTTGAAATTTCGTTGGACACTAAAGAAGGATGGTCAAAGCTTCTAACTTGGTCAAAGATGGAGCCTTAGGAAACTTAGAAAAACCTATGCATTTTCATGAAACTTAAGCCCAAATTTTCAAGTCCAAATTTCCCTCCTTAAAACTTTTCCCCAAATTTTCATCTTCCCTCCTTCCATTTCAAACTTAACTTTTGTGGGCTCCCACTTAAAAGCCCATAAGCTCCCTTCCTTTTTCATTTACTCTTCCATACAAACCCTAGCCCACTTAATTAATAAACCTAAAGCCTTATAACCATTTAAACAAATTCTAATTTATTCCTAACATGACCTAATTTAATAATTCTTATTCTTTGAAAATATAATACAAAAATTAAAATTCTAATTTAACTAAATTCCTGAAATTTAATATTATTGCTATAAATTCTAACTCTCAATTTCTTCAATTACTAATTATTGCTCTAAAAATCCCAAAGATTCTAACCAATTGGAAATCTAGAAAAACCCTAATTGAAACCCTAATTACTTCAATTAATACTAGCCAAAAGATAATGAACTTATCAATAATTTAAACAAACCTATTTAATAACGAAAAAGGGAACGGGGTCTAACATAGACAGCACTCCGGATCTCTTTCGCCTTTAGAGGGTGAGAAAGCTCCTGAATCTGTTCCCCCGTAAGGGCCAGGAAAGCGCCCAAACTTGGGAATGGGGCCCAAGGCTACTCGTCCAAAGTATAGAGGCAGACAAAACAATTGTAGATAAGGCGACGCAGCTGGTCAGGATCGGAAACAACAGTTCCTGAGGAGTCACGAAGCCGCTCAATGCGAAGCTTCTTCCGCTTGCCTAGGGTGACGGTATGATAAAATTTAGTATTGCGGTCGCCTTTCGAAAGCCACTCACACCTAGCTTGTTGGTGCTAAAATAGTTCCTCCTCGCACTAGACCTGTAGCAGATCCCGGCTTAAAGAGTCCTCCAAGGCCAACAACGACTCTCGCGGAGTGGTCATCATAGCTCGTTGGATTCCTTCCAAACGAGCAACCAACTTCTTCTTTCGGGAGAAGATATTGCCAAACACGTGCCGGTTCCACTGCAGAAGGTGCTGAGAGAGTTAGGCTAAAGAGCGGCTCAAGGCTCCTTCCCCATGGGGCCAATTCTGGGCGACCACGGAATGAAAACCAGAATGAGTGAGCCACGCATTCTGGAAACGAAACGGTGGGCCTCCAGAAGTGAGCAGTTGGGGAGGACAGATCTGAAGGAGTAAAGGCCGATGGTCAAACCCAAGGAAAGGAAGGTGTTTGTTCACCGTGTGGGGAAAGTGTTGCATCCACTCCGTCGAACCAAACACCCGATTGAGCCGAGCCTAGGTCGTGCCTCGATGCCACGTGTATCGAGAGCCGATGAACCCCAAATCATGGAGGTCGCACCTCTGCACCTAGTCCTGAAATCGTTTATTCACTATCGGGTAAGAGATAGCTCCACCCTTCCTATCGGCTTCAGCGAGTTTAGCATTAAAATCGCCACCGATGATCCAGGGTCGAGTAGTTTGGCCTCCAAGCCAGGTAAGGACTGGCCAAAGCATGGCTTGGGAGGACCCCTGCGGACTGGCATACACTACTATCATGGCAAACGACTGCGACTGATAGATAACAAATGTGTGAATAAATTGACGATGCACCACGCCAATCGAGATCTGAAACTCCTCCTTCCACAACAACCAGATACCACTCGAGAAGCCCTTTGTTTCGACTCGGAAGGAATAGTCAAAACCGAAGGAATGGATAATATCAGTGGCCCGAGGGCCACTAATACGTGGTTCCAGTAAGGCCAATATGCCCAGTTTGTAATTACTGAGGTAATTATGCAGGAGGGTCTGAAAAGTCGATCCTCCTGCTCCTTGGCAATTGCAGAATAATATCGACATAAAAACGGGAAAGAAGAAAGGAACCTACCTCGGAGACGTTGCACCGCCTTCCTCCCGTGACTCGCGGCACTCTAGTGTGGGAGGCTCGGGATCGAGACTCATAATCGAACAGGGCTCCGGTCTATCGTCAGGCCCGTTAGAAGTCATGGAAACATCAAGGGGTTCCGTGGGTGGGATCTCAGGGAGTCCTGCCCCTGGACTGGTTCCTTGACCCCCTCCATAGGATGGGCCCGCTCCTCGAGACCCTGAGGCAGGTCTGCTAGAAGCTGGCTATCGCAGACCAACTCGAAATGAGTCGGGATAACAACGACCAAATTCCTGTCCGTATCTGTGGGCTGTAACGGAATAGGGAGGGTGTCGTTAGTGGTGTGGGACGGGGTAGCGCTCGCCTTCCTCTAGGTCTTCTGGATCAAGGGCGAGAAAAGAACCGACTTTCCTTTGGAGGCTCGCGAGGGTTGACGGGCCTGATCAGTCGGCCTAACCAAGGGACCAGTGGGCTGAACAGCACCTGGGCCACCTGAAGCAGCCACCTGGACCCTATGGCCCAGACCTTCCAATACCACCAGGGTAGGAGCCCCCGAAGACACCCCAAGCTCGAGGCCCGTCTCCTCTTGGTCCAGCACCGCGTAGGGCGAACCTCCCATTGCTGGCCTTCCACGTGAAGCGTGTGCGGCAGGCTGAAGCTGTCCCTTCAAGCTTGGACGGGAGCATCGTCTTTACACGTTGATCCAAGGACCATAACCATTAGTGGTCATATCGGTCCGACGCTCCTCCCCTGGTGACATTTATTCACCTGAAATTGGCTCGCTAGTACCGATATTAGGTGGCGAAGGAGCAGTGGCCGTGGACTCTGCAGACTTTCGGGAACACGCTGTAGGAGAATGGCCCACAATCCCGCAGTTGTAGCAGACTTGGGGAAGGCCTTCATAGGTAACTACCAACGTCTCCCCATCTAGAACCACTCGAGAACGCAACGGAACGTTTAAGTTGACCTCCACAGCAATTCTCGCATATCGACCGCGCTGGGCATTCAAGGAAGCGTCATCGATCGTCATAGTGTCTCC
>JANJEY010000004.1:42814609-42825286 GCA_024703695.1 Erythroxylum cataractarum | reverse complement strand
GAGATAAACAAAGAGAGTGCATCCCATTAGCAGGGAAGAGAGATGTGAGGTGAGAGAGAAAAGAAAGAGAAAAAGAGATAAAAATATTCTATATATTTTTGTGGGTCTTTTTTTTTGTAATTCTCCATTTTTTCAGTAGTAAAATTTTTCTATCCTTGCCCTTGATTTTTACTCTAATTTGGGAGTTTTTTTTACGTTAAATCTATGTGTTTATTACTGGTCCTTCAGTCCTATTTAGCTATAAACCTGCTCTAATTCGGTCAATTTTTACAACATGCAATCATAGTAGCTAGACATGATATGCTTGAGAGTCTTCAATTTGGAACAAATGCATGTGAAATGATTAGCAGTGATACCATTAAAGCTATAGCACTCTGCTGCCCCCGGTTGAAGAAGCTTTAGATGTCTGGTGTTTATGAAATTAATGCAGATTCCATAAATGCGTTGGCTAGGAATTGTCAGCAGCAACTAGTGGAGATTGCATTCTTGGAATCAGATGTAATTGACGAATTGGCATTAGGGAATCTAGCTTATGTATGATATCTACCGATTGCTTGGATAAGAAATCTGAAATGGGGTTTAGCATCGCAAGTTTGGAGTAAATTGCCCAATTTGAAGGGATTAGATATGTCCAAAACTGATATAAGTCTGAGTTTGGTTATGAGATTTTTGACATTGTCACAAAACTTAAAATTCTCATTTGCCTTGAACAGCCCATAATTTGAAGCTGAAGTGAATATTGGAATGACATATCATCATAATGGTAAAGTATTGATCACAATCTTTAGTGACATTCTCAAGGCATTATCCTCATTATTCTCTCGCATTCGCTTTTGCATTCCACTGACACAACTTTTCCAACAAAAATTCACGATGTTAAGGTCAAACTCGGACAGCAACATAAAGTCAGTGAAATATATCTCCAAGAACAAATAAATATAACATGCATTTGTGAACCAAAGCATGCAAGACAACATCAAAATATCCATCATGTGCATTGAAAATATTATAAATGATTAAGGTCAGAATAAACAACATCAAAGCAACGAATCAAGAAAAGTTAAATCTTCATTTAGTTGCTACTCAATCATCAACTAAGATACATATATCAAAAACAAATTGCAAAACAAGCAATAATGACCATCAATTCCATCCACAAAATACGTGACCAAAATATAAGAGAGTAATAAAGGACTGGACATACTAAACTCCAGTGTCTAAAAGACACCAAGTCATCAAAATAGTCCTAAGATATAGTAACAATGAAAGTATCATCTACTATTCCTTCGAAGACATCATAAATTCCAATATATTCTTATGTATATTGACTAGTGCACCAAGTAACGCCCTAACGTTACTTTCTACAATTTTGAACCTTCCACTCATAACTCCACCCAATGATTATATAGTTCTTCTTTTGGAATCGGAAGTGGTTTAACCAACGGTGATGTGGATTTTATAATGGCTTCAACATATATGTTAAGTCCATCTTTGATGACATCTTCACCGTGATCAGAGGATGCCCTGTTTTTCCTTTTCCTAGATGTACTTGGGTTTACATTTTGAGACTGAGCTAGGATTCCCATTGGAGATTCAATACAATCACCATCCATCATCACATTGTCTTTGAAACTTAACTCATTATGAAACAACATTTCATCATTGTCTTCCATAATGTTTGAAAATCCACTTTTAACAAAAACGTGAACCTATTTCTTATCTCATGTGCTATTTCAACATGCTCCCCAGTTGCTCTATCAAGACCATAAATCTCCACCAACTTCTTATAGTTATGAATAGGTTTCTCTCTCCACTCATAGGCTTCTAGTTTAGCCTGTTACAAAAAACAAGTTCATGAATTAAACAAATCATAATATATATTATATTTTCTTCCAACAAAATAATAAACAGGTTTACCTGGATCAAGCTCTACCACACTTCTGACTCAGCACTCTACATATTTGTTATAGGACTCTATGCAAATCCACAACCTCCACTTGAGAATAAATTAAAACATTTACTTCCTTTGCTCTTGATAATCTTGTTGTGATTTTTTATTTTTTCCTTATCGATTCCTTTATCAGAAATTTTTTTCTTTAGTTCAACTTCAGTTGTGTCAAGTGCATGTCTTGTGAAAATCCTACCAACTTGATTGCCTAGTCGATGCTGGTGCAAGTATGCATCAACCAAGGCGTCATCCATAGCTTGATTTCAAATATATGACTCTGTTTAGGGTGGTATTCTGTGTGTTACAAATTCAACTACAAAGGTTGAACTTTATATCTAAAGCGTACATAATATTGAAGCTTCAAATCTTTCCTAATAATATAAAAGGCAAGAACAATTAAAAAAATTAGTGAAATAATGAATAAGAATTGCAAAGAGACATTGCATGTGAAAGCATTAACAATAATAAACAGCGTCATATTTAAATAAAAGTATCCATTAAATATTTTTAAAGCAACAAAAAATAATGGAAGACATAAATTTATTATGATTTGGCAATATCTACCCTAGGGGTAAGCATTCGGGTAATTCGGGCCCAATTTTCACTGTTCGGGCCCGACCTGATTTCCCCGAAATTTTTTTCCTTTACCCGGCCCGAACCCGAACTTTCAATTACTCGAGCTTACCCGGCCCGATTTACCCGATTACCCAAATTATCCTGGCCCAATTTATCCGAATTATCCTAATTATCCTATTTCATAATTCTTTTAAACCTAATTCGGGTAATCGGGCCAGCCCGAATTTTATCGGAGTTACCTGTTCCAGCCTGAAAATAATTCAGGTAATACCCAGGCCGACCCGAATTACTCGAAATTTAGCATTTACTTACCCGAATTAATTCAGGCTGGGCCGGGTAATCGGGCCGGCCCGAATAATGCTCACCCCTAATCTACCCTAATGTGCAATCAACCTACATACGAGTAGTAATGTTATCTCTTATAATTTCCCCACTGTGTGCATCATCTTCATCATCATTTTCATATTCATCTTGATTATAATTTTCTCCTCTATCATACTCTTCATTAAGGAATGAATCATCCAAATTTACACTAATTAAGAAATTGTGCAAAATGACATAAGCCATATTTTTTTTTTAAGTCTAATGCTATATGTTGGTTCTATGGTGGATGCTATAATAGGTAACCATTTTTTTCAACACATCAAATGCCTTTTCGATAACGTTACACAACAATAAATGTCAATGATTGAATAATTCATAAGCATTTCGTGGAGGATTTCTTGAATATTCTGTCAAGTGATATCGTTCCCCTCTATATGGTGTAATAAGTCCACTTCTCAATATAAATCCAGCATCAATAAAATAGTGTTTTCCTATGAAGAATAAAACTATATCAAAATGTGACATTTATTAACTAATAAGATTTGAGCCTTTTTTTACATTGGGGAATTTTAAGTTAATACTGCCTAGTTAGTGCACTTTTCATAATTTATGAATCGGATGTTGTTTCTTCCTATCTAACCAATACATATGTGAACTTCATATCAAAAGAACAAGCACATAACACATTTTATGTTAGATAATCCTTTATCCCACGAAACATAGGAGCATCTCGAGCAAGTACTTTGACATAGATATGTGTACCATCAATTGCTAACATAATCCTAACATTGAACTATATTATTATGAAACTTTATGTGTGTTTAATATAATTATACTAAGTTGAGAAAAGATAGTCACCTTAAAAATGGGTAGAATCCATTACTGTTCAATATTTTTTACGGGGTTTCTAATCTGTTAGATTGTGTTAGAAAGATGTCTTCTAGCTCTATAATTGCTTTCAAAACGCTATGAAAATGACGACTTACAATTTTCCCAAATCGACTCTAAAAGAATGCAATCTCCTTATTGGTAACATTATACCTTAATATCTATAGAAACTTCGCTTCTTGTTCTTCAACAGTTGCATTCATAGTAGGTCGAAGCACACCTTTTCCAACTAATAAATCACATAATCAACAAATGATTTAGGCTGCAGACTAATTATATTTTTGTCTTTGGAATGAAATAAAATTCTTCATATAATACTCTCCCTTGATTGAGATCTCTCCGATGGTGTAAGCATTTCAAGCTTGTCTTTTGCACATCTCTTTCGTAACACCTACCAATAGACCACAAGATAAGCAACATGAACAAGTGTTAATTGATGTATACGAATTAATTTTATAATTTGATTATTCACTCGATTACCTTCACCGCTCATATCTAATTAAAAAAACAAAATTAGGAGTAGTTTTTAGATTGTAAAAATCAAAATAAAACAAATATAATGTAGATATGTCCATTTATATATGATGTTATAAAAACAACAAGAAGCATCGTTAAATGGAAGCTTCAAACTGAGGGAATTCTAAATCATTCCCGCACTACAATTTCAAGGAAAGTTACAACATAACAAAAAGAAAGAAGATAGTGAGACGGATTGAAAAACACCCCAAATATAGACAACACACAACATATAAAATGAGTGAGCTAGGAATAATAGACAAGGAGATATGGTAAGCACAGACAATAGAGTTAATGACGTTGATGTTAGATAATTTCATTATATGTGGCCCATATATTTTGGTTTAATCATTTAAGTATATTAAATCCCATTAGTTATTTGAATAAGAGATATTAGGTTTAATTAAAATAAATAACAAGATGTATTTACGTTGATGGAATGCAAAGATAAGGATAATGAAAAGAAGTGTCGTTTGAATTTTAAACGAATAACTACTTCCTCTCTCTCTCTACCTATAAAGTCTTTCATAAATCTCTCCATCAAACATATACAGAAAGTTACGAAACAAAGGCCAAGAGAGAGAAAATATAATCTAAGAATATCTTGCAAAGATTATTGAAGATTATCTGTTCAAAAAGTATCGGAAATACGATAGATCAATGTACGTTTATGTTATTGTAAAAATTTATTAGATTTTAAGATCCTGCAATTTTATCATGTAAAAAAGAATTAACATGTTGTACTGTGAATTCCGCAGCTTCTGATTACGGAATATAACCTCCATGGGTTGGTAAAAAACTAGAGAACTTAAACTTGAAGGGAACTGGAAAGAAGTTCTCTAATGCAAACTTACTCTACTTTGGATCATCCAGAAGCTCCATCAGATTCCGTTGCAGTTAAGATTGTCCTTGTTGGAATTCATGTTGCTAAAACAATGCCTTAAATTTTATGATACATGCTAAATGCATGCATGGGAGACGAGACAATTTGTTAAAATATAGAATCTGTTGAGATTTGATAATTCATCTTTACTCGTATTGTGTGCCTATAAATTGTTAAGATACCTTTTAGAGTTTTTTTGATTAAAACCTCGATAAATAAATATTCAATAAATTAATAATCTCGATTAAATAATAACTTTTTTCAGTCCCAACTTGGATTAATGGGATAAAATAATAACCTTGCTAACTGCATAAGATAATAGTTTTAAAAAACATTCTTTGAGTCCCACTGAAAATATAAAATAATAATTCATTAAATAAGTATGAAAATTACATATATACTTTCCTAAAATATGTATCTATAGTCAATTGATTCTTCTTTTCATGCGAACTGAATTCAATTTCATTTTTAACTTTTTAGAGGACATAAATTACATTTGACACATTCTTCTCATTTTAAAACAAGTAACTTTTCAAAGTCTCTATGACAAGAAAAGTTTCTTTTAGAGAAACATGTGATTTTGCGTTACTATCATCTAGATCTTGATTGTTATCATCTTCCATACCCATTACTCCTTGAATAATTTCTTCGCCCGTGGGCGATTCCATTAAAGCTTCATTTCACTAGAATAATTCAGAATCTATTCTACATTCATGACATGTCTATAATGTAAATTAGAAATAATTTCTTCTAATCTTTGAATGCCTTCAACATCACCAGTTTCTTTTTCTAATGTACTTACATACACTCTATTTTGAATCACTCTAATATAAGATTAATAAACTTATTTTTGACAAGATTAATAAACTTAGATACAATGCACCATCATTAATTAATTATTTATTTATTTTCTTTTCTTAGTTACGGAAAAAAATTAATTGTTTAATTTGAAAAATATAATGTACAAAATAAAAATTATTCTATTAATTAATAAATATTAATTTATTGATAAATTAATAAAATATTCATTTATCGATAAATTAATAACTCCGTAAAGATAATAATTTTTGAGGTCCAAAAAATATTCATTTATAGAGGTTTAGGAATATGTAAAGTTACATCTCCTATAAAAGGGATTTTTGAAAAGAAAAATATGTATCTTCTAAATCTCCTAGTGTCTGGTATGCATGTGCTCTACTCATTCCATTTGGCACAACAAATATAGATGTTTGAATAATCTGCATAACAAAATCTCCTCGTTATCGAAGCAGAAGGAATTCTCTAGCCCAGCTTAATTTTTCTGTGTTCCTCTATCCACCATGCTTATGCTTTGGTGGACTATGTGCATCACAATGTCATTTCTTTTGAATCTCATGTCTCATGTCATCTGACTTAGTATTCTTAGAGAACTGATTTTGGTTGTTCTCTTTTATTGCTCCTCATTAAAGGACTTAAAAAATGATTCTTTGTTCAAAGGATGCGAACTTTTGAATGCCATTATAATATACCCTTTTCTAGTGTTAAGTATACCATTTTGAAAATAATCGGGAGCTTCTTGTATTCTACTTTGTTGGCAGTATATTTATGTTTTGAAATGTTTACTTTTTGGTGGTACTTAATCAAAATGGAAAGGTGATGCTTGGTTCAACCATTTATTTTGTTTTTTTTTTATTTTGACAAATTTAGTAAGAAGTGTGTTTGGTTAAGATTTTGCTTTCAGTTTTTTTTTTTGGTTTCATTCTATTTCTATAGTGTATGAACATCGCAAAAGGTGGTTTCAATCTTTTGTTTTCATTTTTATCACAACTTGACTTTATTGTTAATTAGATAAATATTATAAATTATTTACTATTAACTACTAATAAAAAGTTATGACATTATAATCCATGCATTCAATAATAAATATTTTAATTCACTTTTAAAAATATTTATAAAATTTAAATTGTTTTTAAAATATCAATTATTAAAAGTAAAATTATTTTCAAAATTGAATAGATATATTTTAATAAGCTGAAGTATTTTTAAAGTAAAATGATTTGACAAGTTAATTATTTTAAAGGTACAAAAGTAATTTTTTAAAAGAAATGTACTTATAAATAATAAGATTTTACATTTAAAAATTGAGATTTTACTAGGTTTAATAAGTAAATATTATGAAAATTAGAGTATTTTTTTCAATTATTTACAATTACAAAATTGTAATTTTGCACTTATTTTAAACTATTTATATACATTGTACAATAAGTAAGATGAAATATTATATAGGGATATTTATAACATAGATTTATGATTATTTATAATTATAATAATTATTCATGTTAAATAACATTAACAAATTACATTTTTTATGATTGTTAATTAAAATATAAAGATTCGTTTAATTAATATAAATATATGAGAATTATAATTCACTGTTCTTTTGTAATTAAAATGTTATTAATAATTAGTATTTATTGGTAGCTATTTCGTAATTATTTGGTGTATTTATTATTGTTAGTAAGAAATATACAAGTATATTGATATTAAAAATTAACGAAGTTTTTGTTTTTGTCAAAGGAATAATGAAATGAAAATTTAAAAAAGCTATAACCAGATGATGGAAGTGAAACCAAATGATCCTTCAATTAATAGGTTTTTCTAATTCATTTTTGGATCCTAGAATTAGATAACACTTTTTGCTAATGAATAATAATAGTTGGGAAATTGGTTTTCCATTATGTTTCAGTTCCTTGGATTTTCCTATATAAAAGACACAATATATGTGAAAGTCAAAGGTGTACTTGAGTTAGTCGAAGCTTTGAACACTAATATCATTTATTTGTGAATATCAAATACATGTCTAGGTCTCTTAGTTGGCCTAGAATCTTTTGATCACTCTTTGCAAAGTCAATATCTTATATAATAGCGGTTGACATGATTCTTGGGTAGCCTTCAAAAGTGTTTGGAAGACTTGTTCAAAGATAGGAACTTGAACATGGTTCTCTTAACTGGAAATGGTCTGGTTATTAACAAATGGCTTCTGTTTTCAACCAGTTGTAATTGAAATTTCTTCAAAGAAAAACTAGGAATTAACTTAGTGTATTGCGATTCTGGATACTTTTATGGGTCCTATGAACTTAGTGTATTATCATGACTTATAGTTTGGGGAATATAACATTTTACTACTAATTATTTATTTCATTTGTTTAGATCAAATATGAAGACCTTCTTCATGTACGGGTATGATTTAAATGCATTACATCCGAGGTGAATCAAGTTTAAATTGTTAAGGAGATTAATGTTTATATGCCTTCTTTGTCTAGAACATGATCTGATAATGAATAAGAAAGTAAATTAAAGTATTTTTTATCATTTTAAAAGGTTTCTCCTATCTAACGATCACTTCTATGTCTGCATTCCATAATTATTTTTAGACCTCTTAACGAACTCTCAAATTTGCACCCTAAGGAGGATGGATCCTCCTTAAGTTTTGTAGGCTCAAAATGTAGACCTTAAGAATCAGGTAAACTCAAAATATCCTCTCAGTGATCTCAGACATGCAGAGAATTAATTTACTTAAAGAGTAATAAGCAACCAAGTCGGATGTTATTTTAAAGAAAATCAGATAGAGCGTTGATGAATACCCTTTTTCTCAGACTCCTTTTAATATTCTTTCTGTTCTTTATTATTATCCCAAATGCAAAACAGAAAAATCACCTTCTGAATTTAACAATTCTCTTGCTTTGTGGGAACAGTTTGAAGACGCTTTAAAGAAAGAAGACAATATCTATATAGGTGTCTTCATAAGCTTAAGGCTGTCAAGATCAAACCTCAAATTATTAACTCTTCCTTGGTGGGTGGCATTGCAGTAGAGCTATCTCAGGATAAAGATGAACTTTTTAAAGACCTCCTTGATGGATTTCTTAGAGATGTGGAGAAGAGGAAACGTAAGACACTAATCCCTTTGAAACACAAAGTTAGAATCTCATGACTTGAAAGCTCTAAACTTGAAATTGAGTTTTATTTTTATACTTTATTATTCCAATACTCAATATAGAGTATAAAACACTTTTTATAAACTGAATTTGACATATGTTGGACCTAATCCTCTAATTATTTTTAATTAATAATAAAGATAGATTATTAATTGAAATAACAATAAACTAAATATTTGCTACTCTAAATTGCCACAAGAATACTAAACAAATAATAAAAGAGGATATCAATATTAAGAAGTACCTATACTAGATTTTATTATAAATTGAACTTATATGTTTATTAAATTATAAGGATTTTATTGTTTAGATCAGTGATGTATTCTAGGGTAATGATCAACCACCTCTCAATGTACAACCACCTATTCCTAACTTGGTTAATCGATATCTCTATCTAATTAACTTCTCTTGGAATGTATTATATTCTTTGAAATCTGACACCAAAAAGGCCATATAATTCTATTTCTGGATTCCCGTTTGATCAATAATATTATGACACCCATATACCCCTTGGGAGGATATGCAGATGCTACACATAACAACACCCAAAACATATCATACTAACAATTCCAAGCATTCTTAAAAACTCAAGCACCATACATTTCATTATGTTTTAAACATACTATACATAATGTAGTGACATAACACAAAGCATATTACATGCATTGAAATCCAAATTTCTTCTTGTTTATAAATATTACAAACCATATATGAAAAAGACAAACTGCCTCATCATACTAAATGCAAGTCAGTAACATCAACAAACTGAACATTATTCACAATAAAACACATTCTTAATTGGCCACTGCGGTTTTCATTGTCCTAGTCTTTATATCCTTCTATTTGAACCTAAACGGGAAAAATCCACCGCGCTAAACATATAGCTTCGTGGAGAATAACTAAGCAGTATACATAATGAAAACTGTCTCTAAACATTCAAATAATCAAAAGCAATTCAAATATCGTGAATCACAAAACATAATATAACATAGTAGAACATAATATATATTTGTTCCAGAGCATAACTCACCAATATCAGAATTCAAACACAATGTATTTTAAAACTGAATATAATTTATCAATATAGAATATTTCTCATGTTGAAGCAAATTATTTAAGTCTCATATCAAGATATGCAAATGTCAGAACAGAATATCAGAATAGGGTCTAAACCCTTCATATCATAACATGATTTGAACCAAAACATACTTTGTTTATATCAAAACTAAAAAAGTATCAAAATACAAAACAAGTTAGACAACTAATCTGTTTTATAGAAGGGTAACGAGACTAACACAGCAGATACCGCAATCGGTATCATAGAACAAGAGAGACTTATGCCTCAATAACAAGAGACACTGATGTGTCAGTAATAGGAGGCACCGAAGTGTCAATAATAGGAGACATCAAAGTGTCACATGAGCAATTGTAGACCCTTCTAGGTATGTCTATTTACCCACAACTAGGACTTAATAGTTAAAAAAAAAGGTTCATTTAAGAATTCTCATGTGAGGAACATATTGCAAAACATACAACTTTGTTCAACTTGACATATTCATTGATATCCA
>JANJEY010000004.1:42687563-42709566 GCA_024703695.1 Erythroxylum cataractarum | reverse complement strand
CATCAATTAGGAGTCAACGAATGCATAAGCAGCTATGAAAATGCAGCCAATTTATAATGTAAACTTGGCTCAATCATAAGAACAAAGCAATAACTTGGTCTTTCAAGTTAAAAGAATCGTGAGAGAGGAGTGGTGAGTGGTAGTGACACTTATCATTGCCACTTGTCACCTTCCTATAGTCCCATTTCGACCCTTATTAAAATTAGTCTATTTTTCTCCAATTTCTAATCCAATTGCCTTCCAATTTTCAATGACATTTGTCAATAAGTTCTGAAGTCATTTATCAAAATTTTCATTTCCATTAGACAATAAATTCTACTAACATTTATTAATTGCCTTTCCAACTGACATTTTTCCTAGTCCAAAAATACCCAAAATTTCAAAAATTTTCTAAATTTTACCAAAAATTCTAAATGAATACATATACTCTTCAAATCAATTTTCAACACATAAAAACTGTAATTCTCAATATAATCATATTTATAAATTCAATTATACCCGAAAATGTCAATGAATGCGTGTATAATCATTTTAATGTGTAAAAATCAATATTTACGTGTGTGTATGCTATATTATGTATGAGCATGAAATGCATTTTCCAACTTCTCAATAAATTGTCATATACACTATTCTAGGTTTCTAACTCTTAACATTGGATAATGGGATGTTACAATTCTCCCCTTCTAATAAAAATTTCATCCTCAAAAGTTTTACCTGATTGTTCAAATAGGTGTGGATATTGTCTCCTCATATGCTCCCCTGTTTCTCAAGTTGCTTCCTCAATCTAGTGATTCTTCCAAAGGACTTTCACCAGTGGAATTACTCAGTTTCTCAACTGCTTTATCTGAGATCCCACTATCTTGATCATCTCCTCAATATAACTTAAGTTACTAGTAACTTCAATCTCTTGAGCCAGTAACATATGCATTAGATCATATTGGTATCTTCTGAGCATACTCACATGAAATACATTGTGTAAGTGAGACGTCTCATTCGGTAAAGCTAACTTGCATGCCAATGGTCCTACCATCTCAATGATCTCATAAAGATCAATCTACCTAGGGCTCAATTTGCCTTTTTTTACCTAACTTCAGCACCTAAGCCAAGGTGATACTCTTAGAAACATTCTATCTCCTATATTGTATTCCATATCCCTTCGATGTTGATCCACATAGATTTTTTTGTCTTTTTTCAGCTGCTTTAATTCGACTTCAAATTAGTTTCACCTTATCCACAATATCTTGTATCAATTCTGGGCCTTCAACCATTCTCAAGCCCTCTTTATCCCAATATAGAGGTAACTGACATTTTTTGCTATACAATGCCTCATATGGTTCCATTCTGATATTACTATGATAGTGGTTGTTGTAAGCAAATTCAATCAATGTTATATACTAATCTTAAGCTCCTTAAAACTCCAATACACATGCCCTGAGCATATCTTCAACAGTCTTGATTATCCTCTCACTATATCCGTTTGTTTAAGGATGAAATGCAATAATAAAGTTTAACTTTATGCCCATAACTAATTGCAAGCTCTTCCAAAATCTTGAGGTAAATCTAGGATCCCTGTCTAATACAATGGACACTGAAATCCCATGCAGTCTAACTATCTCATTCACATACCTTTGGGCTAACTGGTCGATTGAGTTATTCTCTCTCACAAGTAAGAAATGGGCCGACTTAGTCAATTGTTCCACCACAACCCATATAGCATCGTTCTGTCTTGGAGTCTTTGGTAATCCCATAATGAAATCCATAGTGATTCATTCCTATTTCCACTTCAGAATAAGCAACGAATGTAGCTTCCCAAGAAGGTCGATGCTCAACATTAATCTGCTGGCATGTTATACACTTAGCAATATACTCAGCTACTTGTTTCTTCATTTCGGGACGCTGAAAATGATGCTTCAGTATATTACACATCTCAGTGGTACCAAGATGCATAGCATAAGTGACCATATAAGCTTCCTCTAGAATTTCCTTCCTCAGATCATCCACATTAGGCATACATAGCCTTTGCTTCAATGATAGTGTCTCATCTTTCAGTTCAAACTTAGAATCTAGTTTCCTTTTTACTCTTAATAAGCTTTAACATATTGGGATCTTTACCCTATACCTTTCTGATTTTATCATGCAACATCGACCTCAACTTTAATATAGCAATTAATACCTCTTTCTACTCCAAAGTCAACTCCACATTCAGAGCTCTCAAATGAATTAAGCTTGGTAACCTCGATAACTGAATAAAAGTTACACTACTATTCGACTTTCTACTCAAAGCATCAACTACCACATTAACTTTTCCCAAACGATACTCAGTCGTATCGTCATAGTCTTTTAATAATTCTATCTATATGCTCTATCTCAAATTTAATTCCTTTTGACTCAACAGATACCTCAAACTCTTGTGATCCATATATATCTAGAATGTCTCTCCATACATATAGTGTCTCCATATGTTTAGAGCAAAAACAACTGCAGCAAGCTCTAAATCATCTACCGAATACTTTTTCTTATGAGACCTTAATTGTCTCGATGCATAGGCTATCACCTTGGCATACTGCATCAACACACATTCCAATCCTTGATGCGAAGCATCACTATATACTGCATAATCTCTAGTTCCTAATGGAATAGTTAACACTAGCGTTGCAATCAATCGATGCTTGAACTCCTCAAAACTCTTCTAACAATCATCATTCCATCTGAAGACTAAATTCTTCCTTAAAAGCTTAGTCAGAGTGGCTAAGATCAATAAGAACCCCTCGATAAACCTCTGATAATAACCAGTTAATCTTAAGAAACTCCAAATTTTTGATACATTATTCAGAGCTTCCCACTTCATCACTTTCTCTATCTTCTTTGGATCCACTTGTATGCCTTTCCCAATCACTATGTGACCCAAAAATACTACTTAATCCAACCAAAATTCAGATTTACTGAATTTGGCATATAATTGTTTCTCCCTCATAATATGTAAGATTATTCTCAAATGCTTTAGTATGTTCTTCTCTGCTCTTTGAATACACTAAGATATCATCAATAAACACAATCACAAATCGATCCAAGTAGGACTGAAACACCTTATTCGTCCAAGCAATAAATGCAGCTGGGGCATTAGTCAACTCAAACAACATTACTAAGAACTAAAAAATGCCCATACTTGCTCCTGAATGCACTTTTCGGTACATCAGCCTCTGCTATCTTAACCTAATAGTACCCAGATCTCAAATCCAACTTAGTGAACACCTGAGTTCCCTGCAATTGATCAAGTAAATCATCAATTCTAAGAAATGGGTACTTATTCTTCACTGTTACCAGATTTAGTTGCCTATAATTGATGCATAATCTTAAAGTTCCATCTTTTTTCTTCACATATAAGACCAGATCTCCCTATGGTGACACACTGGGTCTAATAAATCCCTTTTCTGACAACTCCTTTAATTGATCCTTTAACTCCTTTAGTTCTTTAGGTGTCATCCTATATGAAAGAATAGATATAAGAGTAGCACCCAGAGCCAAATCAATTGTAAACTTTGTTTCCTGATCTGAAGGTAAACCAGATAACTCAGTGGGAATCACATCCAGGAATTCCCTAATCACAGGAATGTCCTGCATATTCTGTTCAATTCGAGTATCTATAATAAGGGCCAAATAAGCCTCACATCCCCATTGCATCAATCTCAATGCACTCATAAATGATATAAGCCTGATTGGTACTGCTTGACTAATACTTTGGAAAACAACTCTCGGTTGATTAGGAGATTCTAATATCACCTCCTTAGTATAGCAGTTCATGATAGCCGTATAAGTAGTGAGTCAATCCATGCCTAAGATAATATCTATCTCCCTTAACTATAATATGATCAAGTCTGTCTCTAATTCTGCCTGATCAATTTTAACCAAACACCTCTCGTAGACTTCTCCTATTACTATAATACTTCCTATCGGTGTACTCACCTCTTATCCATATTTCAACTATTCTCTATCACAATGCAACCTAGATGTTTAATGCAGTGTGAGAAAAGAATGTGTAGATTCAGGATCTAACAATGCAAAAGTTTCACAATCAAAAATAAACAATGCACTTGCAGCAACATCGGGAGACATATTTCAGTCAAATTCACATACAAGGAACACATTCAACGTTCATCAGCTTTCAGTTTCAAATTCAGAACACATTTATCATCAGACCTTGGTCCGACGTTCAATATAAATGTTGAGTAGACATATTTCAGGCAAATTCACATACAAGGAAAACTTCCAATATATATAGTTCATGCATCAAATGCCTCGGACTTCCAAAGTCTTGAATCAACACAATCAATTTCACAACATAATCCAATACAGAATTTAATACAAACAAATAATTAAGTGAGACCGTCTAGGTTAGTCACAGTTTGCTCCAGAAAGCTATTGTCTTGAAGTCCTATCAATGTTTGGATGTTGACGCTCAATAGGCTCTTCTAAATCATGCAATACACACGCATTTAAACACATCACAACTTTGCACAATCATAAGTATTCATTTATGCATATGTATATGGAATATGCACAATGCATATTCATTGATAATCCCGGGTGCATTTCCTTAATATGCATCTCATAACCAATTTAACATGAACTTTGAATCATTCCTTAACACCTAACATACTTTCCTTACTTTAATCACTCAATCTAACATCAACTAGGCTCATTTAAGATCACAATCAAGCCTAAATATCTCACGAGAAAAACATTAATAAGTTAATCATCTATAAACAAACATATCTTGGGACAAAAGGCATAACTTTTTATGTAGATATCGAATTAGTCTCATTTTAGGATGATGTCGAAGAGAACTTTGACATCTACAACTTTTGTAAGATCTAAAGATAGATTTTTCCATATAGAGGGCAAAAATTGCAAATTTGTGGAAGTGTACTATGAATGTCCACTAAGTGGACATACACCCCCACCCCAACGGACATAAACAGTGTTGAGACATTTTTCGGATCTAAGAAAGTCCGTTTAGCGGAACTAAAGTTCGTTTAATGAAAATAAACAAGGTTGAGAAGTTTTTCAAACCTAAGAAGGTTTGTATCTGTCCAATGGACATAGAAGAAGCACAACTCCCTCAAGAGCATTCCTAATGATTTCTACATATATTCTAACATCACTTTCACTCATAATCTTCCCGAATTCACCTCCTCTAATGCTACATCATTTCATATCAATTTAAACACTATATTGATTTCATTAAACTCTCAAACTTCAACTCATATAATTCATCATTCTTACTAAAACTCATCATTCATGAAATCCTATCCTTTTTCCATAACATAACTCATTCATAAGTCTCAAACAATTCATATTCAAAATTCATTATTTCAAGTTAATAACTTCTTAATGTATACCTCAATTTCATTTCAATAACATTCACACAAATCAAAATCCATACTTGATCATAAACACCAAAATAAAACATATTCTTATACACTTTCATCATAAATTTTCTGCACATGTTCTACTGCATTTTCCACCTTCATTCCATTCCTAACTATTATCTTAAATCATCTCAATTCGAGAACATAACTCAACACCTTGGTTAACCTAACTTTCACTTTCATTAAACCCTTAATTCCCAACTCATTAAATCTACATAACAACTTATCACTTATGGTTTTTATATTCTTAAAACATAATACAAACACATGTGTTCATCCACCAATTTATTGTTCATATCTAATTTTGAAACTCTTAAAGATAGAATTTGAATTCGATATCTTCACAAAAAATGTAGCCATATGTATCTAATTTAATCTAAATAAAAAATTATCTCATTGGGATAACTACAAAATAAGTTATGCCTAAAATAGAGATGCTTAATCAGTGGAAACACTATGGTTAAAAATTTCCAACCACTCTCTTCCAATTTTTCATATTTTTATAATTTCCTACATTTTACATCTAACACATCTTTTTCATAGATCACCTTTTCTACTTCATTTCCTCTTCATTCTCACCTCAATTTACAACTCAAAACATTCACAAAATAAATCATAAAAGACTATTAATCAAGACAAAAAAACAGAACATCAAACACGTCCATTCATTCACCAATTTACTGTACTCATCCAAAGCCATTTTAATGATCATTCTTCCTCAAAATCTTCTCTATAACAATTTATAGGTCATGAATCATCATACACATATACAAAAACAAGACATTTATGTACACATTTCATCACTCACATTCAGCATACATAAAACATCATTTTATGTCCATTTAATCTCTAGCTATCATCATACATGCTTCATTTAACATTACCCATGATGATTAACAAGCTACTTACTTGATTTAGCTTTAATGTCTTTAAAAACAACAAGAAGCCCTAACTTCCCTTGTCACACAATCATCAGCTTGAAGGTGGATTATATTAGGTTTTCTTATGGTAAATGAAAGAGACAACAAGATGGAAGTAGCAATTGATAGACGAAAAAGCTAATTTAACGTTGGTGATGGTTGGGAACAAAATTCATAAAGAAGGAGAAGATAGTCATAAAGAAGAAGAAGAAGAAGAAGAAGAAGGTAAGAAGAAAACAATAATTTGGTCTTTCAAGTTAAAAGAATCGTGAGAGAGGAGTGGTGAGTGGTAGTGACATTTGTCACTGCCACTTGTCACCTTCCTATTGTCCCATTTGGACCTTTATTAAAAACTAGTCTATTTGTCTCCAATTTCTAATCCAATTGTCTCTTAATTTTTAATGACATTTGTTAATAAATCCCAAAGTCATTTATCAAAATTTTTATTACCATTGGACAATAAATTCTACTACCATTTATCAATTGTCTTGCCACTTGGCATTTTCCTAGTCCGAAAATACCTAAAATTTTAAAATTTTCTTAAATTTCACCAAAAATTCTAAATCAATACATATACTTTCCAAATCAATTTTTGACATACAAAAACCACAATTCTTAATTTTATCACATTTATAAAATCAATTATTCCCAAAAAAATGTCAATGAAAGCATGTCAATCATTTTAATGTGTAAAAATCAATATTATGCATGAGTATGAAATACACTTTCTAACTTCTCAATAAACTCTTATATACACTATTCTACGGTTCTAACTCTTAACATGGGATAACGTGATCTTACAATTAACATCCAAACAATCAGAGAAGTCAACCTTATTGTTTGTTTCCCTTTCCTAAATTAATTTTTATTAAAGATATTTCCAGTCACTAACTCCCAACTTGGTAAATTAAAAAGTAATTATCAACAAAAACAACACAAGAAGTCAATCCATCTAACCAAAATAACAACTTAATTTTCCTCACTCCATTATTTAACAAACAACTGCTCTACATAATATTTAAGAAGATATCCTAGCCATGTCTAAATGAAAATTCATGCTATAATACATAATAGAAAAATAGAGAAACTTGCTTGAATGGTAATATGAGCAATATATCATTGTGTGCTGTGATGAAAGCTAACATCTATGTATTCCCAAGGGACTTAGGTGAGACCCTTAATCATTTCCTCTACAAATTCAAAACATGATGATTATGAAGTTGAGAAGTAAGAGAAGAAAAATGAACAGTGTAAGAAGATGGAAAGAATGCTTTATAGATAATATGAAGAAGAAAAAAGGATTATGTAATCATAATTAAGGAAAAAGAAGATGCTTGCTTCACAGCAAGTTATTGAAATCCAACCATCATACTCTTTACTTTCAGTTTGGGAAGTTGATGGGACAACAAATTGTATGCATCTTGAAGAGTTGCGGTATCGAGAAGAAGAAGAGTCTTACACAATACTGAAAACAAAAATTGACCAAGGAAAAAAGACATCACACTCTAGATAATCAGATACTTTAGATATAAATGTCAACCATTATCACCCACTAGGATCATCATGACCAAAGAACATTGAGAAAGTCTAGGAGAAGAAGGAGAACAAATAATGATGGATAGAAATTTTTGTCATACCTTTCAAAACAATCTCTTTATCTCCAACAATTGTAGATATTTTCTTATAGTTTTCTCCGAAATTTCTCTTTCAACATGTACAATATGTGGATATTTATGATCTATTGTAAGAAGTTTGGCCTAGAAGTAAAATGGAAGATAACAATAATATGGTTAAACTATGATTCTTGGTGAAAATATGAGAATGTCTCCAAACAATGTCAAAAACTTGGGGACTTTGTGCGTCTGGGAAGGAGGGATGAAACAATATCGAAAAACTTAGGGATTTCGTGCGTTTAGGAGGGATTTTATGCATTTGAAAGGGACGGTAAAACAATGTCAAAAAGCCTAGGGATTTCGTGCATATGGGAGGAGGGATAAATCTTCTTGAAATGATGTCATTTTAATAATGTAACTCATTTCTTCTAATGGTGCTGACTGCCTGATTAATGAGGGTCTTTTGACATGTGGTAGTGATACGTCAGTAAAGATAACGTTGAGACTAGTGTTGAGCTAGAACTGAAAAAATTAAAAATTTGGACATTTTATTATTATTTTTCAAAGTTCAGGCTATAATTAAAAATTTGAGAAAAGTTTAAGCTATTTTTTTTTTGTAATTAACCCATTAAATAAAGAAGTGAAAATGAAAAAAATAAAATAGAAGTAATTCTTAGTTTTTATTAGTGATCAATCAATCAAGTCATTGTAGCTTAATTCATTGCTTAATTATCTAAATCCATTGTTGGGATTCATTGTAGCTTAATTGATTCATTGTTAGGAGAATATAATAACAGCAGCTGCGTTACACCAAAAGGGGAAAAAAAAAAGAAACAAATGCCCAAGTAATATGTATATATGATGATAATTGAGCAAATGATTCTCAAATTTATCACTAAACAGACACTTTTAATTAGATAAAACAAATTACGGTATCCAGGTCCACATGCGCCTTTTTTTAACTGGTAATTGATGTGTAAATTGATGCTATATCCAAAGCTGCGAGTGTCCTTTTCGGCCTAGTCACCGGTGTTTTGGTTTTGGCTGTCTCGTGGAGTATTTTGCTTGGTCCAAATACAATTGTAATCTTCACTTGTTTAATACAATTAATAACAAATACAGTACACTAAATAAATTGGTGTGAGTGATTCAGTACTCTCATATCTTAATCAAAAGTCTTGAGTTCGAGTTCTGAGAATAGAAAAATTTGTTTGATCAGTACTTTATCTCTTACGAACTGATCCAATGTGAGCGGGGATTACTCTAAGAGTGAATTACTTAAAGATGCTTTATTAGGACTTTTTTTTTTTTTACAATTCAGGGTCACGTGGAGGACTCACAAGTCAGAACTGTTAGTCTTAGTTCAAACCACATTAGTCATTCCCCCCACACCTCTCTAGAAACAAAGAATGGTATTAGTTGTGGTTCTACGCGGTTTTCATTAAATTCTTTCAACGGTTTACTTCTTTCAACGGTTTACTCGAACTCCATTTACACATCGAAAACAATTTGCCTTCCTGTTACTGTTAGTTACTTCATTGCCACGACATCTTTTTCCCTGAAATCGTTCTTGTTGTCTGCGACTCCCTCCTTCAAGACTGTAAAACATAGTTTGAGACCTGACACAGGTTTATGCATACGGATTCAAACCCATCTGAAATTATTGGGATTGGAGTCATTTTTTATGATCCGGGTTTCTCTTTTTCTTTACCTTTTGTATTGGATGTGGCATGAAGATGAGCACTGATTTCAGTTGGCAAGTTGGTCAATACCGTAGCACAACATCCATAAAGGGAAATACGGGGTGGTTGATTTACTGAATTTAGTATTTGTGTGTTCGTGTGACTTCAGGGTTTGGAAATAAATGGATATAACAGAAGAAACGATCCTGCATCATGTGGGCATTGTATTGTTTCTGTTATGGATTCTGTCTCTCTACGATCGATGCCACTTCTTCGTCTACTTTCTTTCGTTGATTTATCTTTGTTTGGTATGTTTCACTTCTTCTCTTTGATTATTGGGTTTACTCCGACGTTCTTGGTTTAGTTGTGGACATGTAAAGTGGTCGGAATTCTATGATTTGTTTTCTGTCTTTATCGTCAAAAAGATTCTTTCTTTTTTACCACTTTTTGGAGATTTACATTTTATGTTCCTTCTAAAAGGTTCATGGGAGGTATGTAATGAAACTGAGGAAGAAATTGCAGTACCAGGAAAATAGACAAGCCAATCAGAAAAGGGTAAATACTTTTTTTCTTATTTTCTTTTCCTCCTAAAATTGGCTTAATTTAAGGTTTATTCCACTTTAAAGTTCAAACCTCAGCTTTCTTTATGAGTATCACAAAGGTATATATATTCTTTGCATTATTCTGGTCAGCAAGGAGCTAAGTTGTTGTTTGTCTTTCTTCAGGTGCTTTCAGATTCTGAAACAGTACGGTGGCTGAACCATGCTGTGGAAAAGATATGGCCTATTTGTATGGAACAGATTGCATCTCAGAAGATTCTTCTCCCAATAATACCTTGGTTCTTGGAAAAGTATAAGCCATGGACTGCTGTATGAATATACCTTTTCTGATTGTTGTTTATATAGTTTCCCCTGTATTTTCCCCTCAATTTGAAATGCTTTGTTCAAAGGTCCATCGATTGTGCAAAATCCTTTTTTAGGTTGCCTTTAATACATTGAACATATAGGGTAAATATCAATATTCTGGGATTCTCTTTATGGTTGAATTTTTTTTTCCCAATAACTTTTCCAATGCCTTGTGTGATGATTGTGCACATCGGGCCAACATCCAATTCTAAGGCTACTCGATGGAAGAAAAAGAAAAAGATTTTGAACAAATTTGAATAATGTTCCAAGAGTTTTAGGGATGATTTAACTTTATTTCTGTAGTCGGTTGTACTGATTTGCAATTTTTTAAATGTTGTTTTCTCTAGAACCTTGCTTATAACTAGAAATTGTAGTTTCTTGAAAAATATGTTTATAATGCATTGTGGAATTGTTTCTGGTTACTTTGCATAAATATTCAGAAAAAGGTTGTTGTCCAACACATGTATCTGGGAAGAAACCCACCAATGTTCACTGAGATGAGGGTTCTTAACCAATCTACTGGGGATGATCACTTGGTATGTTCACTATGATTGTGGGATCTACTTTTTTAATCTATTGCTTCTTCTTTCTGCATTTTGTTCTATTATTTTCTCTACGATGCAAGGAAAACAGGTATTGGAGTTGGGAATGAATTTTTGTGCTGCTGATGATATGAGTGCAATACTTGCTGTCAAGTTAAGGAGAAGACTTGGATTTGGAATGTGGGCAAAGTTGCATATGACAGGCATGCATGTTGAAGGGAAGGTAATGAATAATTTATAGATCATAATTATTCACGGTGTTATAGAATTTTGATGTAAAACCATTTACAATGGAATTATTCATCAATGTGTAAGCCATAAAAAATTGCTAGACCATAATATCTTGTAAAGGGATTTTGAAGCCATTTCGATAATATTGTATGCTAAATAGTATGAGTTCATATGCAAGTATAACTTCTGATTCCAAATTCCCCAAGAAACAAGTAAAAATAAAAGAAAAAAAAATTAGATTTGTCATGCTGCATCAGAAGATTTCACTATATTGCATGAGTTAAAAATCATTTTGCCTTCAAATGTCTGTTATTCAAACCGTGGTGGCAATCTCTGATCTGGAAACTAAAACAATTTGGGAAGGACAAGGTAGTTGTCAAACATAAATGAAGTGTTTTCAATCAAACATATGTTTATGATACACTGAATTTTGCCTTTGCTACCCACTTTGTGGTACATAAGAATTTAAAGTCTATAGAAGAAGTAAAGATGAAAAATTAGTCAATCACAAGATTTAATTTGGTAGGATGAAGATTTAGAATTGAGTTGCTATTCAAGATATGGTTTGAAATTTAGATTATTTTAGGATTCTTTATTACATAAAAAGTAGTAGTAAGTTAAAAATGTTATTCTATTTTAGATATGTGATCTAGTTTTTTTAAAACTTATAGAATTTCTATTAGAATAAGGTTTAAATTTGTTTGGAACTCTTTCCTACTAGAACAAGGGTTCTAAAAACTCTATATATATGTATACTTTGCCCTTCAATAGAGTAAGCAATCTAAAAGTTTTAAACAAACTTGAGTTTTCAAGTAGAAGGTGTGATGGTTTTTTTCTAAAACTGATTCTTGGACCCTAGGAGTGCTTACTAGTTTTCTACTCTCCATTGTTTGTGTTACTTACTAAATTCCAACAATCCTAACCCAAATTCTAGCTAGCTTAAACCTAAATTCTGGCTATATTAAATTCTGAAATTCTAAGCCTAAATTTCTAGCACTCAAATGTTAAAAACCCAACTATACCAAATCTAAAATTTCAGCATTCCTAGTTGAAATTCAGCCCTGAAATCTGATATTCCAGCAGCCTAATATCAGCCTTATTTCTTAATTTTGTGAGTTTTAGCTACTAGTTGATACTTGGTATTAGCAAGTTTCACGTAATTAAAGGGCTTATAGAGGAATTTTCAATGATCAAGGGCGAGATGAAATACTTTTAAGAGTTGTAGAAAAATTGGACCTTAATGACTCGATCACAAGATGCCCTAAGAACTAATCTAGAAAACAATATCAAGAAACAAACTACACTTGATGTTGAAGGTGGAGAAAGTGAAAGCCAAGATGAAAAGGATGAAACTAATCAACACCGAATGAGTTTAAGAAATCAATGTCTGCTGAGAGATCCAAGACAAAGAACCCAACCGGCCACACATGGAGAGTGCATGCGAGCCTTTGAGACCACGACAAAGTTGAAATACGCAATGAACTTGGTGACATTACTAAGAAAATTCGTGTTGAAGCCCCTAATTTTGTAGGAAAGATGGATTCACACTTGTTCTTAGAGTGGACAGTAGCAATGGAAGATTTCTTTGATTGGTACCACATGTCAAAATATAGAAAAGTTTGATTTGCAAAGATGAAGCTAGTTGGACATGTTAAAATCTGGTGGAGATTAGTAGAGGATAAACTTCGAAAAATAGGTCAGCGACCAAGATGAAGCTAGTTGGACATGTTACAATCTGGTGGAGATTGGTAGAGGATAAACTTCGAAAAATAGGTCAGCCATCAAGATGAAGCCAAAGTTATCAGAAAAATACTAACCTTTTTATTTTTAGTAAGAGTTCCAAGATTAACTCACAACCTTTAGACAAGGGGATTATATCTGTAACTGAGTACACAAAAATATTTGATGAGCTTTTTATCCAATGTGAAGAGATGGAGTCGGAATGACAGCTTATATCTCACTACAAAAATAACTTAATGGAAGAAATTGGCAAGGAACTAATAATGCAAAGGATTTATAGCCTTGAAGATGCATATCATTTGACTTTAAGATCGAAACAATTCTCAGGACAATAAGTAACTAAAAAGTTTCGAAGTCAAGCCGAAAAGTTCAGCATCAAGAGCACTACGATGATGCAACACTTTAGGTCAACATCTAATGCATCAAAATTTGCATCATAGAACAACTACAAAAGTGGTCAAGGAACTGAACCTAAAGGAAAAGGCATACTGAAATTGGGACGAAAGGAGGTAGCAATGATAAGAAGTGCTTCCGATGCAATGGGAGGGGCCGCTTTGCTTATGAATGTTCTAATAGAGGTTTGGACAAGAATTAAGAGGAAGAATTTGATGAGTATAAGTGTTAGCACAAGCCTGGAGGAGAGTTGGAAGGAGACTCTAGTGATGAACTAACTAGTCCTACAAATCTTAACATAGTGAGATGCATACTTAGGACCCCTACAGTAGAAGAACAAGAAGAATGGCTTCCTACTGCTATTTTTTTTTCACTCAAGCTAGATGCGGATAAAAAGTATGCAAGCTTATCATTGATGGAGGAAGAAGTATGAATGTGATATAGGAAACATGTTGAAGCGATTGAATTTACTCACAAAGAAACATCCAAATCCCTACTAAGTTGCTTGGGTGGATGATAGTATTATATCAATTACTTTAAGGTACTCAGGGCTTTCAAATTAGGAATATATGAGGACTCTATTTCTTGTGATATCATTCCTATGAAAGTTTCTCACATTTTACTTGGACAACTTTGGCTTTATGATTGAGATGTGTAGCACTTCGAAAAGTAGCACTTCGAAAAACTAACACCTATTAGTTTTTATTTTGTGGAAAGATGATACTTTTGAAGCCTATGAAGGAAGAAAAGGTAGAAAAACAAAGAGGAAGTAACAAGACAGTCATAAATGCCAAGAAAAAGCCTCTTCCTGTCCATAAGGAGAAAATTTGATGCTAAGCAAGAAGAAGGTAATAAGAAAGAAGGGACTGATATTGATCAACAACATGCAAAGTATGGGAAAATCTTTGCTGAAAAATCATGTGCTAATTTTGATTCCTCAAATTTAGATGATCAATTCAAATCTTTGAGCTTACATGTAGAAGGTACAAGTACTTGATGACATGGAGAGTTTGACAGTGGGAGATGATCAATGTGTTTAAGATAAAGAAAAACAAAATGAAGTTAATTATTTGGCAAACTCTAAAGTTGAAACACATAAACAACAAATCAAAACACGAGGACAATAGGCTGAAAAAACAAAGTAGCAGGGTGATATAATAGAATAGGGGGCTGAAAGGATGAATCAATAATTACTTGGGGTTCTGAAGCTTGTTAGTTCAAAACTTGATGATATCCTTGGTGTTGTTGATGAATATTATATTGAAGTGAGTGATGAAGAAGTAGATTTGAATGAAGATACGAAATTAACTCAATATATGAATAAAGAACAAGCTATGAGTGCACTTGTAAAGTCAAAATTCAGCAATGATGGCACGTTAATGCATCTGACTATAGGGAGCAGCAATGCGTATGTTCTTGATGCCTATGTTGTAGAGAAATTGTGTGGTTTTGTTATGAAACCATTTGTAAATATATTGGTCAAGACTTACCATGTTATCGACATTGCTAAATTTGTCTTCCAAAAAGTTGTACGTTTCTATGGATTATCTTTAACCATCGTCTCTGATTGCGGTGTGAAGTTTATGAGTTATTTTTGAAAAACTCTATGGAAAAAAATTGAATACTAAGCTTTAATCTTCAAGTTCTTTCCATCCCAAAATTGATGGACAAACGGAAGTGGTGAATAGAAGCTTAGGAGACTTTTAATGATGTTTGGTTGGATACAATGTGAAAAATTGGGACCTAATTCTCCTTATAGCAGAATTTGCATACAATAGTTCTATAAATAGGTGTACTAGTAAGTGCTCTTTTGAGATAGTCTTGAGTTCAACCAAGGAAGCCTATTGATTTAGTTCCTTTACCACAAACAACATGAGTAGATATTGATGTTGACGGTTTTGCACAACGTATGAGGGTTATCTTTGATGCGATGCAATGAACGATAATAACCAGCAGTTTGTCTTATAAAGAACATGCTGATCAACATCATTGACTAGTAGAATTCAATGAAGGGGATATGGTAATGGTTAGGATGTGTGTAGAGCATTTTTAAAAAGAGAAATATAAGAAAATTCACTCGCGAAATGCCGAACCTTAAGATCATCAAGAAGATAACTAGTAATGCTTATGTTTTGGAATTATCAAGTGATATGGGAATTAGTCCTATCTTTAATGTTGCAAACTTAACTATTTATCATGGATATGATGATACGCAATCTCCTATCGCGGTGTTGAGATTTCTAATTATTCCCCATCTTAAAGAGGAGATAGAGGATGTTCTTGATAAACAAATTTTAGCCACAAGAGATGGAAGATATTGACAATTTCTTGTCAAGTGAAAAGGAAACCTATTTTTCACGGTACTTGTATTTTAGAGTTTGAATTTCAGACGTTGAATCTAGACATATATGATCAGTATTTATCACATTCTACATCGAGGACGATCTCAGACAAGCTAGAGACAATTGATACAAAAGAACTTAACATCTATAAAAGAAATAAAAGAGGAAAGATTAGTCAACTACAAGCTTTAATTTGTGCGATGGGAATTGAGAATTGAGTAGACATTTAAGATAACGTCTGAAGTTTAGATTATTTTAGGATTCTTTATTAGATAGGATATAGGAGTAATTTAAATATATTTTCTATTTTACATATGTGATCCTAGTTAATTTCTATTGGAATAGGATTTAAATTTGTTAACAACCCTTTCATACTAGAATAAGGGTTCTAAGAACCGTCTCTATATATATGTATTCAGTCCTTCAATAGGATGAGCAATCTGAAATTTTTCTACAAACTTGACTTTTCAACTAGAAGATGTGATGCTTTCTTCTAAGAGTAATTTTTAGACTTTAGGAGTGATTCTTAGTTTTCTACTCTTTATTATTTGTGTTCTTTACTAAATTCCAACAAACCTAACCTAAATTCCAGCCATCTTAAACCTAATTTTCAGCCATATTAAATCTTGAAATTTTAAGTCTAAATTTTCGGCAATCAAATGTTAGAAACCCAATTATACCAAATCTAAAATTTCAACATTCGTAGCTGAAATCTAGCCCCAAAGTTTGATATTCCTGCAGGCTAATATCAGCCTTATTTCTTAATTTTGGAAGTTTTAGCTACTAGTTGTTACTTCTATTTTTCCTACATAACTTTGTTTGTATAGTTTTGATATAAGAAATCTGGTTTTCTGAATATTTCTTACTGGGTACGTCCATAACATTTTACTGCTTTTTCCTTTCATTGCACTTATTTTTGGGATGTGGTAACTGTAATATTTGATACGAGGGTTAGCTATTCATTTTCATTCTATTTGTATCTATTTGGTATTGTAATAATCGTTTCAACAAAGGTAAACTGGTTTTTTAGTACCAAAATCATTCTGTTTTTTAACTCTCTTTTATCAGGTTTTGATTGGTGTAAAATTCCTACGTGAATGGCCTTTTCTAAGCCGATTGCGAGTGTGTTTTGCTGAGCCGCCTTATTTCCAAATGACTGTTAAGCCTATCTTCACTCATGGACTGGACGTTACTGTACTTCCAGGAATTGCTGGATGGCTGGTAGGTTTATTTCATTCTTTCTAGTGATATCTTGAACTTTCAATCTTTCTCCCTCCTCCCTCCCCTCATTAAATAATGATGGTGTGAATTCATGGAGCCCATATGATAAATATGTACCTACCTATAATGAATGCATCCATTTTCAAACATTGTCATGAACGTGCTGGTTTATCCCCTGCCTCTATGAAAAAACTCATGCATTTTCTGGCTTGAACTAGGACAAGCTATTGTCAGTTGCATTTGAGCAGACACTTGTTCAGGTAAATTTACTCCCACTCAAAATGTATAATCTGCATATCTGATGTTTATCTAAATGATATTTTTCTTCATGCAGCCCAATATGCTAGTTGTTGATATGGAGAAATTCGTATCTCCGCAGAAAGGTAATTTATCAACTTTAAGGTTGCTTGGAAGTTGAGAAGCTTATGCACTTCCATTTTTAGGGGAAACTATCTTCAAAAATCAGTTTCAAGCCAACATTTAATGCACCAAAACATTTGTCTTAATTCTTACTTTTCTGCAACAAATGATGGCCATCGGCAAAGAAATACCATTCTTGGATTATATTTCTGGTCTCTGTATTCGACTTCAGACTCTGACATTAGTTAGGGTCCTTAAAAGTGAATCTGTAGCTTAGATGCAGTTCAAAAAGGAAGATAAGCATAACTCTGACTGTAGTATTTTAATTTCTTACGAAGAAAGTTTTTCCTGTTCCAACTGAAAATTTTCAATCTACACCTGGAAATAAAAAGGTAGACTGGTAAACCAGTTTAGGGGGTGCTTGAGGTACACTGTTAAACTGTTCATAATGGGGAAGTGCCATTCTGACTTCTTAGTTGAGAAACTTTTTTCCTCTCCTTTCTTGTATTCATTTTAGAATCATTTCTGATATAAAGATCCCAAATTTCATATTGGCACTTCTAATCCACTAGATATGAGCTTCATGATTCGGGAGTATAGACATAACAGTTGGATAATAATGAGAATTTTATGAATGTTGTAACCATCCCTCAATGAATAATTTGATAAAACCAAGAGTAGCATTAAGTAAAAAAGCTCAGTTTTGGTGTTGAGAAACGAATTTAGAAAGAGGATAAAGTTTTCTGGAAGCTAGCAGCTTTCACAATTTTGATTAGTTATTTATTTGCTAATGATTGGACACAACATATTCCAAAATTAAGGGTATAGAGCGATAAACTTTTGGTAAATTTCACATGATCAGGTGTTAGGCACAAGATTTGAAATTGTTACATATGAAACCAAAGCGGTTGGTCCCCTCCATGTTTGTTTGTGCAAGCATTTGCAGGATTTGGTTGTCAAATATTACTGTTGGCTTGTTCTGATGATGGAAAGTGATTATCGAGATATCCATTGGATAAGATGAGTAGTCTGTTTCATTAAGGTGTTTGAAGTTTAAATTTTAATCTTGAGGCACGATGTATTCATGAACTCTGAAATAGAGCTTAGTCTTTGAATGCTAGTCTACTAATCAGGCATAGGTTATGACTTGATCCAATAGAGTCAGAACACCTTTCTATCTAAAATCAATGGTGCTCGATGAAAAGATCCAGATTCCACATTATGCTGTAAGGTGGGGGGGAGTGCGGCTCTGAGAAGCTGGGTGTTCTATGTGATTATGGGGCTAGAAAAAAAAGAGAAAAGGCCTAAAGAGTGACAGAGTGATGGGCAAGCTTATGATTCATTGATGAATAAGGAACTTAATATTCTATTTATAACTTTTGATTTTGGAAAGCTGACTGTAAACAAGAAGCTATTTCCGTATATTCTGTTATAAACTTTGGTAATAGTTGCAATGATGAGTTAAGAAGGTTGTTCAAAATATGACTTTGTTGGCACCAGCACATTAATAAAGAAGCATAAAGTTTATTGGTTCTAACCTTTAAAGTTTTTCCAGTACTAGTTGGACAGCCAAAAAGATCACCCTGTCATACTAGGACTTCTATCGAATCTGAGAAATCAACACATGGTTGCAATATTGCGGAGAAAGTATGTGTAGAAATAAGTGATTTTATAGGAAAGTTGAATCCCATAATATTAGGTATGGTTAGAAATAAGTGATTTTATATGAAAGTGCGGTATTACCAATGGATGATATTTTGATTTGTACATGCTGGAAGATTGAGAGGTTCAATTTGTAAAGATGAAACTTATTGGATACGCTCAGATTTGTTGGAGAATAGTGGAGGATGGATTGCTTAAAATAGGATAGCACCAATCTGTGATTGGGAAGAGATGAAGTTGAAGCTAAGAGAGATTCTTTCACATTACCAGGATCATCTTATTAAGCTTGGGCAACGGACTATGACAGTTATGGAGTATACAAAAATATTTGATTTTTCCATTGGATGTGAAGGAATGGAGTCTGAGAGAACTTATATCTCATTATGGAAATGGTTTAAGAAAAATAATAATCAATGGCTCATTCCAATGGAGATGTTAGGCAACTGAGGAAGGAGTTTGACAGGGCCATATTTGAGAATAATGTTTATTATAGATCAATTGATGTTTCATTTTACCAGGTAATGTACTCAACTCGAAAACTGCTAAAACAATTGGGAGTTGAATTAGATTAAAGGGAAGGCAACTGCTAACTGTAATTTATTGTGTAATGGAGTTGATGTTATATCAAATTTTTGTTGAAATGTCCCCTTATCTGTCATCATGTATTTCTTACTAATGTTTGAATGTCAGAGAGTTGGTTTTTTGTGGATGAGAAGGAGCCCGTTGGTTTTGCCAAGCTTGAAGTTGTTGAAGCATCTGACATCAAACCGTCAGATTTAAATGGTCTGTTCTTGAAACTTGGTTTGACTTCCCAGTTTGTAGTATTACCATTCTCGACCAGGTCTAATTGGGAATCTACCTTTTCAGGATTAGCTGACCCTTATGTGAAAGGACAACTTGGCCCTTACAAATTCAGGACGAAGATACAGAAAAGGACATTGACCCCAAAGTGGCAAGAGGAGTTTAAGATCCCAATTTGTACATGGGAGCCATCAAATAATCTGACTATTGAAGTTCGCGATAAAGACCGATTTATTGACGATAGCCTCGGGTTTGTCTCTAATCTCCTAACAGGTTATGCAGTAGGTTTAACTTCATACAAAATTTTCCTGTCTCTTCTTCACCAGCTTCCAAATGCCAGTATAACCATAAAAATATTTGTCTTATTTATTAGTGCATCATCGGTTTTCCTTTTGAGGTTCAAAACGACATCAATTGTGATGCACTTGTTGATGTTGGGTACTTATGTTTCAATGTGTTTTGACTAGTTGGCTGTTCAACCTGCTAATACATTCTCTTCTACTATTTAAAGGGATTGCACAGTTAATATCAATGGTCTAAGGGATGGTGAGAGGCATGAAATGTGGTTACCCCTTCAGAACATTAAAATGGGAAGGCTACATCTTGCCATTACCATACTTGAAGCAAATGCAAAGGTTACTATTTTTAAAGTAGGATTCAACAACAAATGACATGTAAATGTTTTCAATGTTTAACATACTTTAGTTTATGGGTAATCGTTTTCAGGGGAATGGAGATTCGTCTGACGGAGAAAAGATGAACAAGGAAGTACAAAGAGATAGCTTTGCAAGTGATACTGGCGGAGATTCTTTTTCATCAATTTCCTCAGAAAAGCTTGCCAAAGTGCGTGACAATTTTGAGCCTATCAACGTTGAAGGGCAACAAGCGACTGGGATATGGGTCCACCAACCTGGAAGCGAGGTGTCACAAACATGGGAGCCCAGAAAAGGTAAGAATAGGCTCCTTGATACTAAAGTCCAGCGAGTTCCTAATGATTCGTATGGCAGCACAACAGCAGCATCATCTGGACCCCTTAACAGTGATAGCGGCAGTGGTGATGAAAATGGTGAGGGAAAAAGTTCCAGGAGCAAATTTCGGCGAGGTTTATATAAGGTTGGCTCCGTGTTCCATCGCAACAAAAATCAGGATAATACAAGCAGTACTGGAGACACTGTTCAGTCTCCGTATGTTAATATTAGAGCCCTTAATCAGAAGACAGTAGGTGTGCAGTTCATAGTAGAAGATGGTCTTTCCGGAGAAACTGCAATGGTTCTTGAGGAGGGAACTGTTCTAGGGAGCCCAGGAAAAGTACATGTGAAAGATAGGGCAAAGAATATTTTGAAACATGTATTTTCTCGGAAAGGGTCAAGAACATCTCAAGGTGACTTGGACTCTTCGGATGATGAGTCAACTTCGTCCCCTAAACTTGAGAAGATGTCAGCAGTTCCCAGAACCCGCTCTGATGTTTCTGACAAAACCAAGCACCGCATTTCTGAGAATGATTCAAGCGACTTGAATGTTCAAGGCCCAGAATTGACAGATGATGAACAGGTGATGAGTTCTGGCGAACCCAGAAATTTATTAATACCATCTTCAAGCTCTCTGGTTGCAGAAGCTAGTTTGAAAGGAAATAAAAAAGTAGAATGAAAATGAATCGGTTTGAGTGTAAGTAGGTTTCGCTCGTTCCATCGACACGCACATTCACTCTGAGGTTGAGACTTGAATACAAAGGGAAAAAGCTTTGTTATGTTTGATGTAAATATGCAACACATAAGTACTGCTTTGAAATGTGAGTGGCTAGATACTTTCGTCTTTATAAAAAAACTAGCAGGATAACTATGCGCAAATGCGCAGTGAAAGTGTCCACTAAATTTATACGTCGAGAAAATTTTAAGGTCATAGTTAAATAAAAAATAATATGCAAATGTAATGAAATAATTATCGGTTGGGAGAAGAAATAAGATGAAATGACTTTCTTTTGATTAAAATAGCAGTATAAAGATACCTTAATTTATAAGTTTTTTAATTTGTGTTTTATAAAATTTCCTAGTCTCGAAGTTAACTTCTTTGATGAATTTGAAGATCATATGTCTCGTTTATGGCTTTTTTTCAAATATCTTTAGCGGTTGAAATAGGTGGAATTCATATCTGCCATTAAAATA
>JANJEY010000004.1:42677234-42687463 GCA_024703695.1 Erythroxylum cataractarum | reverse complement strand
GAATCATATTAAGCATAAGCATTCAATTGTATCATGTGCATTTTGTATTCTGTAATAAGCCAATGGTGTGGCTTTTGATATGTAAATAAAGTTTTTCAAACTCTTTTGCTTTAGTAATGAAATGATGAATTGAAGAAGTTTTATTTATATATCTTCAGAGTTAATTTCTTTGTTAAAATGGTTGTGTTGTGAGGATTGTATGAATGTATGTATGTTTTGTGTTGAATGTTGGTGGTCTGGGTTTTGTCTGAAGGTCTTGCCACAGTGAGACCTAGAGTACTCTATGGTGAACCTTTCCCGAAGGGTTTTTGCATTAAAACTTGAGGGACTTGAAATAGAGATAGGGGTGGAAATGATAATATTTAAGGTGTACAAGCAAAGTGGAATTGAAAGGATTGAACTCAGAATTTATGATCTGGTGTAAGATTGTGCTAGTGAACTAAGATCAGAATTTCAAGATGATTATGTGCCTATAATTCTAAATTGATTAAGAAAGTACATAGGAAAAATGAAACAAATGATAGTGATATATGTAGAAGTTTACAATATGTCTGTTGGACACCCTGCCCTTGTGAGTCAAGAGCCCGACGTCCTAAGTGACATTTGAATGCATATCCCACAAAGATGGCGTGCCCCCACCAAGACAAATTTCAAGACAACTTACTTCTACTATTTTTTAATAGATGTGGTTCTACGACTCTAGTTTATTTAGAGACAAGAACCAACTCGTTTGGAGATCCTATAATAAAGTTATGGCTGAAAGAATTGAACCGGGTTTTGACCACAATCATATCGCACCTACCTTGGGGAAATTATCATAACTATCATTAGGGATATCAAATTAAGATATTCTTAAGACGATTTCAAAGAGGACTTTGAGATCTACAACTTTGAAGAAGACCTTGAGATCAGATTTTATCACCTGGAGGGTTAAAATGGACCAGAAGGTAGGTACAGATGAAACCAAATAAAAAAGCAGACGAATGGGAAAAAGCAAAAGAATGGGAAAAATTGCCATAACTTTCCCTAAACATATCGGATTTATGTGTTCTTTGGATGGTTAGAAAGACAACTTCAAGATCTACAACTTTCATGCAGACCTCAAAGATATATTCTATATTTTGAAGGGTCACACATGGAGTAGAAAATAGGTACAAAAAAGACCAAATGAAAAAGCATACTAATGGAAAAAGATAGATAAATAGGGAAAATTGCCATAACCTTTCCTAAAGATATCTTATTTGTGTGTTCTTTATATTTTTAGAAAGAAGACTTCAAGATCTACAACTTTCATAAGATCTCAAAGACAGATTCTATCTTTTGAAGGGTTAAAAATGGAGCAGAAGATAGGTATAGATGAAACCAAATGAAAAAGCAGACGAATGGGAAAAAGCAGATGAATGGGGAAAATTGTTATAACTTTCCCTAAAGATATCTGATTTGTGTTTCCTTTAGATGGTTAGAAAGAAGACTTCAATATCTAAAACTTTCATGAAGATCTCAAAGACAGATTCTATCTCCTAAAAGGTCAAAAATGGAGCAGAAGATAGATACAAACGAGACCAAATGAAAAAGCAGACTAATGGAAAAAGACAGATGAATCAGGAAAATTACCAAAACTTTCCCTACAGATATCGGAATTGTGTGTTCTTCATATGGTTCAAAAAAGTACCTCAAGATCTACAAATTTTATGAGACCTTAAAGATAGATTCTATCTTTTGAAGGGTCAAAAATGGAGTAGAAGATAGAAGATGGCAAAAGACAGATGACACGTCTTCACAGACGACACGTCATCACAAAAGACACGTCATCATAAAAGACACGTCATCACAGACGATATGTCATCATAGAAGACACCTTATCACAAAAGACATGTCATCACAGACGACACATCATCATAGAAGACACGTCATTATAGAAGACACGTCATTACAGAAGAAACAAAACACATACGACACGTTATCACAGACGACACGTCATCACAAAAGACACTTCATCACAGAAGAAACAAAAAACAAACGACACATCATCACAGACGATACGTCATCACAAAAGACACGTCATTACAAAAGAAGCAAAACATAGAAGAAGCAAAATTTAGAAGATACATCTTCCCTTATAAGGACCATAACTTTCAGCTCAGATGTCCAAAAATTTCATATTATATACCGTTGGAAAGATAAAAGAAATATTTACAACTTTCTAGAAGAAACATTTGCCTAAATCAACCTATAATAATCCAGATTTTCCCTCAAAGTCAAAATATAAAATTTTCCCTTATGAAAACTTTAAAAAAGGCAATGCACAAACTTGAGAGAGTCATGGGCAAAAATGCAAACATATCTCATTTACAGCAAAAGATAAAAGTTTTCAAAGCTTTAGTGGGGCATTTCAAGCTACAAATACATTAATACATCAAAATATCAAAATACAAAAGATACCTGAACCATGATTTGCTCAAAATGCAACTAAAGCCTTGCTTTACAAAACTTGTTTTAAATACAAAACAACCAAAACTAGGAGTGCTGCCTTGCCCCTTGACCTACTTGATATCCTACTTATCACCTAAATGTGTAGGAGAAGATTGGGGGGTGAGCTTAAAGCCCGTGGGTAACAATTTTATAGTTTGTAACAAGCAAAAACATTTATAAGTCATTTTCAATGTAGAAATTCACATTTATGCAAATCATGAATGCATCACTCATATAAACTTGTCATGAACACATAAATAGATCAAATTATTTGGTTAAGTCCAAAACATGAAGCACTACACATTTCCAAGATAATGGTCCTATGTAGTTGTGAATTCTTGAGGGAATCCTTGAGGGAATTCCATGCCACTAGCAGGCAGGTGGGAGAAGCCTACACTTGGGTCAACGTGCACGTGACGGTTCTTGAGGGACTACCATAAACCCAAATAATACATAGATTTCAAAATCTTGTAAGCTTGATGCCCAAAATGACACATTCTCTTAAAAAACTTGCTTTTCACATGGTTGTTATACATTAAAAACCATTTCCAAAAGTACGGTTTCATAATCATGCATCATTTCAAAGAATCATTTTAAAAATAAATTTTCATAAATCATCACACAAATCATGTATAAACATGTAGCACAATCTTGCAGCATTTAAAAACATTAAATGCACATGAATGAGGTAGTTGCAAAATTATTTACTATCATTTCTTGATAGAAAACTTTTATTGACTTATTTCTTAACTAAAAAAGTAAAACCCACCTTGAAGTCCTTGATTATGGCTTGTTCAAATATGCCTCTCCTCTTGATCCTCTTGTCCTTCTTGATTCCCTTTTTAACATAAATACAATTTTCAAATCAGTAGGAATTTTCAAATGAGAACCCAAAGAAACTAATGTATAAATTGACCCTAGAACACTTAAACCCATGCATTTACTAAGCTCTTAAAACTAAAACCCTTCCAAAAATCCAAAGCCTTAAAATGCTCTTACATCAAATCTTCACGAAATTAAGAAATGTTTGATTCAAAAGAAAGCTCTTATCTTCCTCTACCTTTTTCCCTTCTTGTACAACACCTAAATTTCTCTAGAAGGCTTAGAAAAGATGAAACCCTAGCTCAACTCTCTTCTTTCCTCTCAACCATCGAAACCCCTCTTCTTCCTCTCTTTGGTTTTGTTATTTCATTTCTTCCTTTCCCATTTTCATTTTTCCCCTTTTTAGGAAGAAGTCAACACTTCTTTCTCCCTATTTTACCCTTAATGATTGAGAAAAATCCACTATGCCCTTCTTTTAATTCCTTATGATTTTTAAACTTAAATGACTTACCAAAATTAGCCTTACACTCTCCCACTACTTTAATAGTTCAATGCCTTTAACCTATGCCATATTATCTTACCCACATTAACATGCTAATTAATTCCAACATAAATTAATCTAGCAAGAACCCAAAATTAATCTAATCATGCTTATTTTATTTTTTTTAGAAGCCAACATTTCTCCCGCTCTTAAAAGAATTTTGTCTCTGAAATTCTTACCTGAGTCCTTAAAGAGGTGTGGATACTTTTCCCTCTTGGCCTCCAAGGGCTCCCATGTGGCCTCTTCCATGTGGCCTCCAAGGGCTCCCATGTGGCCTCCAGTTGAACTGTCTTGTTCCTGAGGACCTTTTCCTTGGTGTCTAAAATCTTCACTAGAATCTCCCCATAACTTAGATCATCTGTCAACTGAATCTCAGTGGTCTGAATGATATAGGAGGGAACTGATCTGTATCTCCTCAACATGGAAACATGAAAAACATCATGAATCTGTGATAATTACGGTGGCAATGCCAACCTATAGGCTAGCGGTCTAATCCTCTCAAGAATCTCGTAAGGACTCACATATCTTAGACTTAACTTGCCTTTTTTGCCAAATCTCATGACTCCTTTCCAAGGAGATGTCTTAAGGAAGACCTTCTCACTGACTTCGTACTCCATCTCCCTTTGGTGTGCGTCAGTATAACTTTTCATTCTATCCTGTGTTGCCTTAAGCCGTTGCTTAACTAAGTTGATCTTGTCTACTGTCATCTGAAGTAACTCTGGCCCTATCAGTTTTTTTTCTCCTTCTTCATCCCAACATATCGAAGTTCTACATCTCCTTCCATACAGTGCTTCATATGGAGCCATCTGAATGCACAAATGGTACAAATTATTATAAGCAAATTCGACCAATGGAAAATGCTCGTCCCAAGCTCCTTTGAAATCTATCACACATGCCCTAAGCATTCCCTCAAGGGTTCGAATAGTCCTCTCAGATTGTCCATTTGTTTGGGGGTAAAAAGCAGTGCTAAAATTCAACTTGGTTCTTAGAGCCTCTTGTAAGCTTCCCTAGAATCTTGAAATAAATCGAGGATCTCTGTCAGAAACTATAGAGTCTAGAATCCTATGTAGTCTCACTATCTCATTAATATACTTCTTTGCTAGTACAAGCAGAGAATCAGTCTGTTTAATTGCTAGAAAATAGGCTGACTTCGTCAACCAATCTACAACGATCCATATAGCATCATGCTTCCTACTGGTCTTAGGCAAACCCATCAGAAAATCCATGGTCACTCTTTGCCACTTCCATTCAGGAATGGACAATAGCCTTAACTTGCCTAAAGGTGCTTGGTGTTTAGCTTCGACTTGCTAACACACTAGACACTTACTCACATATTCTGCTACATCTCTGTTCATGCCTTTCCACCAGAAATGCTCTTTCAGATTTCTGTACATCCTAGTGCTACTTGGGTGTATGACATAAGGTGCATTATGTGCCTCATCAAGTATCTCATCCTTCACCTCTTTGACATTCGGGATACAAAACCTATTTCTGACAGTCATGAGTCTATGATCCCTCACTACCACTTCAGAATTCTTGCTATTATGAATTTCTTCTTGGAGCTTGTTTAATTTTGTATCTTCTGCTTATAACTCTTTAACTTTTTCTCTGAGTATCTGTCTCACTCTGAAAATAGCAACAATACATTTAGGTTCCTCCTGTTTCAAACTTATCCTCAGCTTAGCCATCTCTACCAATAGCGGTAGATAAACTGTTTGAACATGAGCTATAGTGGATTTCCTGATCAAGGCATCCACTACTACATTCTCCTTTCCTGGATGGTACTCAATCAATAGATCATAATCCTTGAGCAACTTTAACCACCTTCTTTGTCTCAAATTCAGTTCCTTTTAGCTCAACAAATACTTGAGGCTTTTATGATCTGTGAAAATCCTCGTTTGAACCCCATATAGATAATGTCTCTAAATCTTCAGGGCAAAAACTATTGCTGTTAATTCCAGATCATGGGTCGGGTAGCTCAGTTCATAAGGTTTTAGTTGTCGCGAGGCGTAAGCTATTACCTTGTCTTCTTGCATCAACACACAACCCAAACCCTTTGTCGAAGCATCACTATATACTATATAACCCTTATCTCCCATAGGCAGGGTCAAGATTGGTGCATTGGTCAATCTGTGCTTAAGCTCCTCAAAGCTCTTCTAACATTCCTCACTCTAGATAAATTTCTTATTCTTCCTTGATAACTTAGTCATCGGAGTGAATATCATAGAGAATCCCTCAACGAATCTCCTATAATATCCTGCTAAACCCAGGAAACTCCTCACCTCTATTACTGTCTAGGGTGCATGCCAATTAACCACTGCTTCAACCTTCCTTGGATTAACATGTACCCCATCTTTCGAAATCACATGCCCAAGGAATATCATTTCGTGAAGCCAAAACTCACATTTGCTGAATTTGGCATAAAGTTCCTTGTCCCTCAATGTCTGCAACACAATCCTGAGATGCTCCTCATGTTCCCCTTCACTATTAGAATATACTAGAATGTCATCGATAAACTCTATGACAAATTAATCTAGATATTCCTTAAAGACCCTATTCATAAGATCCATAAAAGCAGTTGGAGCATTGGTCAATCCAAAAGGCATGACTAAAAACTCATAATGTCCATATCGTGTCCTGAAAGCTATCTTGTTTACATCATACTCCTTGATTCTGAGCTGATGATAGCCTGATTGGGTCAATTTTGGAAAAGACCCTTACTCCCTGAAGCTGATCAAACAGATCATCAATCTGAGACAGAGGATACTTGTTCTTAATAGTCACCTTGTTGAGTCTTTTATAATCAATGCACATGCGCTATATTCCATCCTTCTTCTTAACAAACAGAACTAACACTCCCCACGGTGACGAACTCGGCCTTATGTACCCCTTCTCTAGCAGTTCTTCCAATTGTTCCTTAAGCTCCTTCAGCTCTTCTAGAGCCATTCTATAAGATGATATAGAAATGGGTGCGGTTTTGGGAATCAAGTCGATGGCAAACTCGATTTTTCTCACCGGTGGCAAACCAGGTAAGTCTTCTGGAAACACATTTGAAAATTTCCTCACAATTGCAAAATCTTCTAACTTCCCTTAATTCCCTTCAATGTCCACAATATATGCCAAGAAGGCTTCATATCCCTTTTCCATCATCCTGTCAGCTAACAAAGCCGAAATGATTCTTGGTGATGGTGTTTTCCTGTCCCCTCTGAAAATCACCTTCTCACCGTTGCCTAGGTCCAATTCCACCTCCTTAAGGCTACAATCTAACTTTGCATGATACTTCTCCATGACATCCATTCCCAATATGACATCTAGACCCTTTATATTTAGGAGTAGTAAGTCCACTACCAGTTGAGCACCCTAAAAAAAAAGCTCACAATCCCTATACACTTGACTTATAATCACATTCCTCCCTAGAGGAGTACTAATAGTTAAAGGACTACCCAAAGGCCTCAAATCAACATCATGGAATGTCATTCTTGCAGAAACAAATGAATGTTTGGAGCTAGAATCAATCAATATATATACTGGAAAATTAATTAACCGAGCCATACCAGTGACAACTTTAGGTGCGACTGCTGTTTTCCCTCTGATCATGGCGAACACCCTTGTCTGAGCTTGACCCCTTGGCCTTCCTGGAGGAATAGTCTTCTTTCTAACTCTATAATTGCCTACCTCAGTGACTGGCATGGTCCCTACTGTTTCTGCTCTCCTGGGGGCTTGCATCTGCGACCCCTCTTGTTTTGTGGCTTGGGGACAATCCTTGATCACGTGCCCCTTCTCTCCGCATCGGAAACATGCTCCAACTAACTTAAAGCATTATCCTTTGTGAAGCTTCCCACAATGCTCACATTGAGGGTTTGTGTATCTGCTCCTCCCCGTCCTTCTAGTGCCTCCTACACTCGAGGTTTGCCCTGAGACTACTCTTGCCTGCTTTTTCTTGATAGGGCCACTGCTTTCCACTTCACTCTGAGTATGGTAACTCCTTGTACTCTTCTCAGGCCTTGGAGCACTCATTCCTTTCTTAGTAGACTGCTCCCTGTTCTTCCTCTTCCTACTCACTTCATTCCTGATATTCTCTGGCTTCTCGACCTGGAGTGTTGCATCTACCAATTGCTGGTAGTCACAAAATTGTGGATCAAGACTTTCTCTTTAATCCCTAAATGCAGTCCTCCCTCAAACTTGCAGCAGTTATCCTCCTCATTAGCAACAATGTTGGCCGCATATTGTGACAGCTGGGTAAATCTCAGCTCATATTCACTCACACTAATGTCCCTCTGTGTGAGATTTAGGAACTCTCTAGCCTTCTCTTGGATATAAACCCTCGAGAAGTATTTCCTCCTGAAAGCCTCCAAAAAGTCTCTCCATGACAACACCGAAGGCATATCCTGACTGTGGGGCACTGATTCCCACTAATGAAGTGCATCCTCCTATAGCAAGCTCACTGCATAATCTAACTTCTCCTCATCCCTACACTTCATTTGAATCAGAACTCTCTCGGTCCTTTTCAACTAGGCTTTAGCCTCTTCAGGATATGTAGTCCTATTGAAATCTACTGCTCTATACTTGCGGAGCTTATCATACTGCCCACTCCTCTCCACTGGAGCTAGCACTAGAATTTGTGACCCTTGACCTATGGCATAAGTGAAAGCCTGAGCAAAGGCTTGAAAGAACCGTGGGTGCATAGTAGATATAGGAAGAGGAGGCGGTGGCACTTCATGTTGCACACTAGATGCCTCGGAATCAGGAACAGGGTGTGTCCCAGCATCTTGCAGGATATAGGATTCATCCATGCTCCCTTGGCTAGAGCCAGTTCGAGTCACGAATCCTCAAGTTCTCTTTCGAGGCGACATTTTTCACTCCTTCAATATAAAACCATTGAAAACTTTTAGTTCATGTAAAACAATTTCAAATCATGTAAAAAAATTCAAAATAATGCAAATTGTTCATTTAAAATAATGCATGTTCACTTCGTGTCTTATACGACCCATCTAATGCCTAGGATACTCGTAAACCTAGTTACTCAGATACCATAAGTGTTGGACACCTTGCCCTTGTGAGTCACGAGCTCGACATCTTAAGTAACATCTGAACGCGTATCCCACAAGGATGACGTGTCCCCACCAAAAAAACTTCAAGTTAGAATAGATGTGGCTTTATGTCTGCAATTTATTTAGAGACAAAAACTAACTCATTTGGAGATCCCATAACAAAGTTATGGTTGAAAGAATTGAACAGGGTTTTGACCTCAATCATATCGCACCTGCCTTGGGACAATTAGCATAACTATCATTAGGGATATCAGATTAAGATCATATTAGGATGATTTCAAAGAAGACTTTGAGATCTACAACTTTGAAGAAGACTTGAGGTTAGATTTTATCGCCTAGATGGTCAAAATGGACCAGAAGATAGGTACAAACGAGACCAAATGAAAAAGCAGACTAATGGAAAAAGATAGATAAATCAGGAAAATTACCATAACTATCCCTAAAGATATCAGAATTGTTTGTTCTTTATATGGTTCGAAAGAAGACTTCAAGATCTACAACTTTCTTGAAGACATCAAAGATAGATTATATCTTATGAAGGGTCAAAAATGGAATAGAAGATTGGTACAAACGAGACCAAATGAAAAAGTAGACTAATAGAAAAAGACAGATGAATTCCAAAAGTTGCCATAACTTTCTCTACAGATATCAAAATTGCATGTTCTTTATATGGTTAGAAATAAGACTTCAATATCTACAACTTTTATGAATACCTAAAAGACAAACTCTATCATTTGGAGGGTCAATAATGGAGTAGAAGATAGGTACAAAAGAGATCAAATGAACAAGCAGACTAATGAAAAAAAAAACAAATCGGGAAAATTGCCATAATTTTCCTTACAGATATTAGAATTGTGTGTTCTTCACATGTTTCGAAAGAAGATTTCAAGATCTACAACTTTCATGACTCAAAGACAAATTCTATCATCTAAAGGGTAAAAAATGGAGCAGAAGATAGAAGATAGAAAAAGACAGATGACACGTCATCACAAACGACACATCTCACAGAAGATACATCATCACATAAAATGTTGGATCACGTACGGTCTGAGTATTCACAATACACTGCAGAAAAATCATACAACAACATGATGTATAATTGAAAATACCAAGGATATACGAAAATACCTTGTTTTCGTGAATAGGTTGCTTCTTTTTCAGATTCCAAGACACTGCAAACGCAAATGCCCTCTACCGGTATCCACACGAGTATACACAATCCGGGCTGCGGCTATGGTGTGCTAGCACATTGTTAGTCCCTAAAAATTTTTTTAATTAAGCATGATTAGAATAATTGAGTAAGTTAATGTTAGATAAAATTTAGTTGACATTTATTAAGTATA